>FN649750.1:3164206-3182031 GCA_000310025.1 Ectocarpus siliculosus | reverse complement strand
GAAGTTACTAATATAGCTACAGCAAGGTCGTGTCACAGTCAAAAACCCATGTGACAAGAGGTGTATGAGTTAAAGTATTCAACTATATCAAATCGAAGTACAATCAATAGTAAATTGGTTACAATATTCCACACTAAATCCCCTATTGAAGACCATATGCGGTATGTAACAGACCCCCTCCGCCACCTCCCTGATCTGGCCTTAGTCCAGTTTCGAGCAGTGCATCACGCCCTGCGTTTCACGTGCCCCCTTGCATGCTGCGTTCCTCCGCTTTACCTAGATTTTTTGTCAACGTCGAGTGCGCTTCATGAACAACTTACAGCATGGGTTCTGAATTTTTGTGGTCGCTTCGTTGCACACTCTTTTCAACAGGGTGGCGCGGGCGCTGGCGAAAACGCCGAGGTCGACGCAATGATTGCGAACATCCAGTTTGGCGGCTCCAAGGTTCGTCGATTGGTGGACGCTGACGAGGACAACAGCGACGGCGCAGGCGATACTGCGACGGAAGCGAACGGAACCAACCCCCCCAGTAAAAGTTTCAAAGGGAAGGGGAAAAAGCGCGCCGCCGTCGGAGGAGGAGACGGTAGCGGCTCGGAGGCACAACACATGACACACACGTTTCAACGAGCGCGAAAATCCGTTGCATCGTCTTCGAGCACTGGGGATTCTCAAGAGGAGGAGGAGGGCGAGGGGGCTGGCGAAGCGAAAAAGGCAGACTCCGCGGGGTCGGCGCTAGTGTCCGCTATTGAGGCGCAGGCAAGGCGGGAAGCTGAGGCGATGAAGGCGGCCGTCGCGGGATCGGTGGGGACGAAGGTCGTGGTGAAGCACAAGAAGAAACGGAGTAGTAGCGGCATCGGCGAAGCTGCAAGCGAGGCCGGCGGTGGGCAGAAGACGTCCAAGAAACGAAAAAAGCACAAGAGCAAGGAGAAAACCGGCGCTGCTCCCAAGCAGAATGGTAGCTCAGAAGCAGCAGCAGTAGCGCCGACACCAGCACCATCTGCGACGGGTGGTGCAGGGCTGGGTGGGCTGAACTTGTTAGGGTCATACGCTTCGTCTTCTGATTCAGACGGTGGAACGACATGACGGGGAAGGCACCTTGAGCGATTGCAGACAGCTGCGACATATGCTACCCATATCTGCATCTTGTTGGAACACGCTTCAGATGTCCCGTCGTGAGGGAGGCGTGCTTCCATTCGGAATGATAGCTGTAGGGCTGCGATGGCAAACTCAAGCGAGCTTTCTTTGCAGGAGGACTTCAGTTGGCAGCATATAGCGTGCCGAAGGCAGAGTGAATCGGTAGTCGATGCGCGGATCGGATATCGAACGGAACCCGCGAAGGTACTCTGGAACAAGAGCAAAGATTCGCAGTTACGATACCCGAGAAACTATAACTATTCGCAGATGATGATACGGAAGAACACCGTGCAGCACGGGCCGACCCTGGCGTCAGGGGCTTCCCGTTTGTGGCACGCTGCGCTGCTATGCATATATGTTAAGCGACCGAGTTCACTTGGTGCTGATAACATAGTCGGACGCCAAGTGAAAGGGCGAGGGTATACAGTAATGTAGCACAATATCGATGTGCCACTGACTCGATGTAATGACAACAGGGAGGCGGGCGAGCTCAGGGTTTCTACTTGTACTCAGTTTTCCTCACGAAGATGTGTGGTTTTGGAAGAGAGGTATGATCTGTCTATGATGTAGGTAGGTAGATGCAACAACGGGAACGTAGGTGCTGGCCGGCGAATGAATCGCCTGCTTACATTTTTATTTCGTTGTCTCGAGTTGTAATTTTCGTTTGTCGACGCACCGCAGATGAAGAGCGGACGTCATCAACGGAACTTCAAATACGGGGGTCGCGGCCCAGCGGTAGCGTAGTGGTCCCGCCATATTGTACTCCCGATTGAATCATGACCCTGTTGCCCCAGCAGTAATAATACTGGTGAACTCGCGTGACAGATGGAATATTATATTCAATGGCTAGAATAATATACGGGTTGCCCGCTTTGCGGTTCCAAGGAACCGGCACCTACCGGCATTTTTAGCGGCACCACTCCTGCTACTACTCCTCCTCTCTAGCTGCACGGCATATTGTTTGCCAACCTCTCGTCACTATCAGTGTAGACTTATTACGAACAGACGAAAGGGCGATGTGTGTTACCAGCTGTGGCACATTTCCCAACGAGTCGCGCGATGTACAGATTGCACGCGTATGCATGGTGAGAAGTAAAATTCAGGCACATACAACGCGTCCGCGGTTGTTTTCGTCCGGTATGATGCAAAACGCGTTCTCCGGACTACAGCGTTATTGTACATACAGTATGCAAATATGCACAACAGAGGCATACATACATGCATATACCCCAAATCAGGCACGAAATAAATGATGGCATATAATCACCGACGTATGTATTTCAATAGAATGCACCAAGCGCTTGATCGATCTCGTACGTTTTTTGTTTCCAACAAGTAACAGGAGCGAGTGACACACACACATGATCGCCGGGCTACAAAATGCGTTTGGGAAGACAACAACAGCCGCAAATTTAAATTTGCCGCCACCACCACTCTCTTTTTTTTTCCAGAATTATGCGTACCCCCCCTTCTCTTCCCACGTTCTGATCTGATCTATCTGTGATCTCCGAACCCCTTCCGCTCCACACGACAGAGCCACTGCTGCCCGCCCCGCACACGTTACCCGCGAATTACAAGACGGCAGTCAATCGCGAAAGGCACGTGAGGAATTGGGAGACAAGAGGGAGGCAGAGCCAGAGGCAGGCAGTGACAAGGCACAAGGCACCGAAAGGAGAGAGAGAGAGGGAGAGAGAGAGGCGCGGCGGGGAAAGAGAGGGGACAGAGAGCGCACGGGAGAAGGGACAAAAAAAGAGATGGTAGCGATCAAGATGACATCGTCTGCCGCTGCAGGCTCGGCCGTAAAGACGAAGCGCCCCAACAAGGCCATCGCCTTGCGCGTGTGCAGCCATCCCGAATGTACCAAGAGCCCGTACTTCGGCTGGCATGGCGAGAGTGCGGTCTCCTGCGTCGCGCATAAGGAGCCAGGTGCGTTGCAGGTTGCACGTGTTCCATTCGCTGTTGTTGCTGGAAATCATCCAAATTTATATACCAACATTTTTCCCCCCCAACATACACACTCATGCGCATTCAGAGAGAGAGAGGGGTCGCGTGCATGTACGGTGGCGTGATTGATAGACAGCTATGCCTGGGTTTCGCGATACTCGTATTGCGAGATTGGTGGCAGGAGCTGGTTTTGCCTACCGGGTTGTACCTTTTTGGAGAGCTTTTCGCACAGCAAAGAAGATTGGGCTCTTGCTGGTGATAAACTCTCCAAAACTTCCAACCAAAGCAAGCACGCAAGCCTTACTACAAGACCCGTGCATGCAGTGTCGCTGCTATTGCACGCCGCAACCCGCATGCTTCTCGCCCCGCAAGCAAGCGACATCAAGCATCGCAAGGGGCAAGCTTGACTGTTGTTGCATCGTGGCGAAGACGAGAGGATCAACGGTGATGGATTGATCAGCGAAAAGGCCAATCAATCCTCGCCCCCGTATGCAACATTCAAACCTCTGACACCCTGCACAAGGCTTGAAAAAAATGAAATGTTCCAAGTTCTCGGCGTTAGATGTGGATGCGGCTTAGTTCCTCTTGCATTTCGCGGTGGCAGGCTTGCGACGAGTTGGATCTGGTAGTGGTGTGGCCATTTTTGGAGGGCTTGTGTCGCCGTCCTGTGTGGCCTCTCACAAGTTTGCGCGGGGGAACGGCCACAAAGAGAGTTGATCTCATTGACGTCTTCGACACGCACGCACGACATCATGACAATACCCCGGAACGGCAGCGAAGGGGTCAACATGTACACCAGAGACAGAACAATGTGGGGCCTGCTGCTGTGTCATCAGACGTGACAATTCACTGCATTGGCATGCAAAGGCACAGCAGTCGGCCGTGCACGCTCAACCAGAACAAGGATGAGAGGAGAAGCGGTTGCTTGCCACCACGCATGTAAGGAGCAACAAGCTCAATCTCTGGGCGGTGTTGTTCTGGATTCCCGTAAGTGTTTGACAAGATCCCCGCTGGCAGATCTTGGCGACAAAAGCGGACCACACACAGGAAAAAATACTGTTTTGCGTTTTGTACCAATTATACAGTGCGCTGTGCTGCGGACAACACAAAACGCCCTATCCCTGCTGCAAGTAACCAAGACAGAGCCAAATTACGTGCGGACGGCGAGTTAACTCATCAGGTACACGTCTCTCACTCAACCTTTGATAGAACTTTTGCGTACGCATGCAGCAGATCCGTTGGCGCCAGCGAAGGACTGATTGCGTCTCTACCAGTCGCACATTTTAATGGTCCCCAATCATTCTGTGCGCACAGAGAGCATGATCCGACCACCCCCCGGTTTGCGACGGAACCGCCGTGTCAGCACGAATGAGTAACAACGTGGTTCCGCGTTGATGCCCGAGTGTTAACTACTCCGAGAGAGCAAACACGGTTTCGTAAGCATACAAGAGAGGTGTTGACGCGTAGTCTATCTACGTCACCCCCCTTCTTCAACCGCAAAGCGAGAGACATTGATCCGGCACTTCCATGTACTTAAGACATTAAGGAATAATAAAAACACACACAGAAAGACTACCCATTCGAGATATACCCACAGTCGAACGGACATATCATACATCGACGTGGCACAGTTCCCTACCCCCACATCTTGGTCTCTCTCTCGTTATCCGCCGCCCATCCGCATGTCATTCATGTGGAAATCAGACGAACATGTCGAACGTGTTCATTTAAACGCCACACAATTCCACGGAGAAGTTGAACACAGAGGCTGATTTCCTTGGAACCAGGCACGCGCTATACATGTAGAGGAAGAGCAGCTTTTCCTCCTTTCATTCACACCGCGTCGGTCTCGCAAATCCCCCCTTTCGACAATGAACTGACGTTGCACGTCGTTTTCGCGCATCTTGCGCTCGAGAGGTTAGGGTTTCATACATGCCTCTGCCGCGCGTATGGTCGAAATGATTTGATTTTTTTGCAATCTACCGAGAAGAGTGCACAGTTAACATACTTTTTCATGCCTCTGCCGCACGTATCTTCGGAATTTGATTCGTTTTGTTACAATCTACCGAGTGTCCATGCATAGATAATGTAGATCCCGGGATTATGTAATGATGAATCAACAAGTAAGTGTTTACCACCCGGAGGTTCTACTTACTATTCCGCGAGCAGCAGCATACAGCAGTGACATCTATCTCCCTCTCCGTAGCAGGTATATTCTAGCCACAGTTTCTTCCGCTGCTGTGTTAATTTTTGGTGTCATCGCCTTTCGTTCGAGACTTGAGAAAATATAAATACACGCACAGAAAGACTACCCATGCGAGATATACCAACAGTCGAACGAGATGTGGTGGAGTCTTTTCAGTGAGTGGAGGAAAACCGGCTGGGTACTCGAGACTCGACGAATTCATCTCTCTATCCACGGAGAACAATCCAGAGGCTTTACTTACTTCGCAACGAATTCATGTACCAATCTCCGATCTCCGACCAGCATGCAGCGGTTACAGCAGTGTCTCTCCTGTGGTTACTTGCTCAACAAGGTTCTTTGCGATTTTTTTTTTTTGTTGCGCTATAGCCCCCTTCTTCGCAGACAGACACACGAACGCGCGCCTTTACACAAAGAAATGATAGTGCGGGCTCCACTCACTTATGTATCCGTTTGAGGAAAATATTTACTTGGTGATTGGACTACATTTCATTTTTCCGTGTGAGCGCGGAGACTCTTGTCTAGGTCCATCCATGACAAAACGGATGAGGGCTGACGACAAGTCACCCCTCACATGTGCATGCATCATTATTTACTGCACATATTCTCTTCTACCTCAAGCAGATAAAGCGTTTGGTGTGATGGCTTACGAACAAACGTGAGGGTACTTGTTGCAGTGTTAGTGTACGATACGTGTCTAAGGAAGGTCGCAAGAGACTCCCATTGTTGTGCTTTTATACACAAACCCTGTGTCACTGTGAATTTATTGTCCTTTCAGCGCGATGGCCAGCGGTACCAAGGAGGAGGCGCTGTCTGCAACTATTTACCCACCTAATTGCCATGCAGACAGTACAGATGCGTGACGAAAAACGAAATGCACCGACCGTTGGTCTAGACATACACACGCATGTGTGACGAAATGCATTCCGCTGCCATCGTTAGTGCAGACCAACAGTAGTTGCTTTCAGCGACAAGAACTAGCAGGGAGATGACAATGCTGTAATATGTCCGCCCATATCACCCTTACCGTGTCATGACAGGGATGGTGGACGTCAAGAACAAGAGGTGCGAGTTCGAGGGTTGCATGAAGAGGAGGCTCTTCGGCTTCAGGGGCGAGAGGGCCAGGTTCTGCGGCGCCCACAGACAGGAAGGTCAGTCTCCCATGGTTGTACTATACAGCTGGCGTTTCGCCGATCAAGTAACGACCTACCTGCAGTAGTGCAGCTGCTTCAGGTACTTGGATTGCTTTCTGAAGATGTACAGTATTCGACAGGTCAACTTTGACTAAGAACGCAGCTCATTCAACGAGATAGATGCAGAAATGAAACCATGCGCTGGTTCTCATCTTTTTCCCGTCCTCCGTCGCCAGCAACACCGGTTCACGAACGACGCGGACGTCGTGTGGGCACACTGTGCCGTTTCACTCGAAAATACGACGACCAGAATATTCTTTTTTTCATTGTTTTGGTCTTGACTTCAAATGAGCGCTCTCAGCACTCGTGCCGTTCACTCCAACCCATGTTCACACAGAAGGGTTTTTCTCCATGAGGCCCCCTGCCTACAGTACTTTTCGTCTTCCTTGGGTTGGAAATTTAACGTAGTCGTACATGTGCGCGTATTTTTGCCCGGATCTTTTTGCATCAGGCATGGTGGACCTCAAGAACAAGCGCTGCAAGTGGATCGGCTGCACAAAGCAGGTGGGCGAGACATTGCAAGGCTGTAGAGCCTGAAGGGCTTGAAATTGGTTGATGTTGTGGTTTGGTCGGCACTGCAGTCTAGGGCCTCGCATCTCGGTGACTCCTGCAATGAATTAGTTTCATTTCATTCCGTCCAAGGGCACTTGTGGTGACTTCCTCCCATCACGTTGCCCAAAGACCGGAGAACCCCGGGTGTGCCCCTGCTCTGTCTTGCTCGCGTTACCTCGGGATAGCTGGATTTTCATTCATCCCCCCACTTCGCCGATATTGTTGGTTGTATTGTAGCTACAGCAGTTCTTCGAACGTGTGTGACATCTCACTCCTCCGGTCGTGAAATTTGGCACGGCGTTTGTTGACAACCCTGACGAACAATATGTAGTAGGCCACCCCCCTCTTGACCCGAGCATTGTAATCGTAATGGGGGCAATTCCTCGTCCCTTTCCATACAAGCGCCCGTCTCTTCAACCAAATTAGCCACAGCAACACTCATGCGGCAGCAGCAGCTACTGTTGTCTGGAGCGTCGTTGGTTCCGCAATGCAGTCTAAACCCTGAACGTCAACTTTCAAATCAATCATGCTACCTGTACAGGCTGGTAGCCATGCCAACTCACTGACCCGAAGATGCTCCCTCCGTTGCCCATTTTTTCCTCGCTCCTGCTGCTACTTCTGCTTGTGCTCTGCTAAACCCGCCAGGCCAACTTTTCGGAAAGAGGCAAGTTCGTGGCCTCCTTCTGCGAAGAGCACCGCTCCCCGGGCATGGTGGACATCAAGGGGGCGCGCTGCGATGCCGACGGCTGCACCAAGGTCGCACGCTTCGGCGTTCGTGGGGGGCAGCCGACCGCCTGCGCGCTTCACCGCGAGCCCCACATGTGTAAGATTAAGAAGCGTCGTCCGGAACAATCGGGCATGGGCGGCGACGCTTCCGGAGCCGGGGTCGGGGACGGGGGAGGAGCAGCCGCTGCGGATGCGGCGAGAGAGGACCCCCCCAAAGGCATGGCTCCGCTCCCCCCCCAAGGACACGGGGCCGCTGTGGGTGGGTTGGACAACGTCGGGAACCACGGCATTAGCAACGGCGCGGTCAACACGGGTATGATCAGCTGCAAGCTCGAGGACAGCAGCGGCAACGTCGGGAACCACGGCATCAGCTACGGCGGCGTCAACACGGGCATTGTCAACTGCAAGCTCGAGGACAACACCGGCGACGTCGGCGGTAACGTCATCAACGGTATCAACAACAGCAGCGGCAGCAACGGCTACGGCTATGGCTCCGCGCCGCCGCTCTGCCCCCCAACGACGTCGAACTTCTTCCAGCCGCCTGTCGAGCCAGACTTTCTTCGTTGCGCCGATAGCTCTGCGGGCGGAATCTCTTGCAGCCAGCAGCCGTGCGGTGAGAACATCAACGGCGTTCAGATGCTTCCCCTGGACTTGTCTCAGCAAGGACAGCAAGGACAGCAGCCCTTCCCCGACAGCAGCATCGGGAGCAGCGGCCTATCTACGTGGGCGCCTCCCCCTCAGGCTGCGAATGATTATTGCAGTAGCAGCAGCAGTAGCAGCGACGGCCCGTCTTGCCAGTTCCCGCGGTCGTCTCCACACAGCCACCAGCAGCAACAGCAGCAGCAACAGCAGCAGCAACAGCAGCAGCAACAGCATCAGTCGTCGTTCGGCATGCCGGGTTTCCCTTCCGAGCGGCCGTGCAATCCCCCCGCAATGAACGTCAACAAGTGCGGTGGTGGCGATGGGAGCGGCGGCGGCGCTTTCAAGGTCGAAGGTACGTCCTTTACGGAAGGCGGTGGTGCGCGATACCCTGGTTTCGGCGAGCAGCAGTGCTTGCAGGTGGGGGTGGCCGCGGCGGCGGCGGCGGCGGCGGCGGCGGCGGCGCCCAAGGAGGAGGAGTACGAGCGGATCCCCGAGTTCCAGTCGTTGCAGGCTGACCGGTTGCCGGGCACCCCGGGCGGGCGCCTGGACATGCCGCCGGAGATCCCGGAGATGGAGCCTGCTGATGTTTGGCTGGGGGACCTCATGCGGCAGGCAATGACGCAGGAAAACGAGAACGCCACCGCCCAGCAGCAGCCGAAGCGCGAAATGAAACCGGATACCTCTGGCGGGATGAGCTACCCCTTACGGGCGCAGCAGCAGTTTTTCCTGTCGCACCTTTCTGGAGTGGGCAGCGTTTCTTACTTCCTTCCAAAGCATCTCGACGAGGGTCATCGGCCAACGGCACGGATGAACCCGACAGCGAGAGCGACAGCAAGCTGGCCCCCTTGCCACCCCGTACACCACAAGCAGCACACCCCGCAGCCGTCCGTGCCTCCCTCAAGCAACGTCGGCTGGGTCAAGGACGCCGGCTCCGCCGTCATCGGGGAATCGCCCACGACGGCGTTGTACCCGTCATCGACCACCAACGTGCGTTCCCCTTCCATGTCGACAGCTTCGACGGACGTGTCCCCCCTCCAAGGACCGGGAATCACTTCGTACGATGCCTTGCCGCAGGGAGACTGCCGCCTGGATGCCGTCAGCTGTGGCGCGAGAACAGCGAGCTGTGGCGGCGGCGGCGGAGTCGGCGACCTCTCGAGCAGCAGCATTGGAGAGCCGCCGTTGATTCGGGCTGGGGCTCGCGGGCCACATGACCACCCGGTGGCGGCGGGGGGCGTGTTTCCGGGAGACATGGCGGCGATCAAGGCGGAGTTTTGTCACCACTCGTTTGCGCCGCCGGGCGCGTCGTCCCTAGGGAGCAGCCCTCACTGGAGCGCGTTCTGAAACTGGCTCTCGTTACTCTCGGGGCCGTTTTTTTTTTTTTATTCTGCAGCAGGCGTGGTGGAGTCTTGCCTTGCGGCGGCCGTGTTGCTGCTGCCCCGACCCGCCGCCTGGTCGGCTTGCTTGGTCGTGTCTCCTCTTTGCGTATGGCACGGGACGAGTGGGAGGGTGTGTGTGCCTTTTTCCCTTCCCTTCCCGGGTGTGTCTCATGCGTGCTCAGTACTACAAGCAGCGGCGGCAGTGGCAGCGAGCGCGGTGGCGGAAGTTGTTGTTGTCACGCGCTGGCGATGGTTGGTTGAAGACAAAGAGTCCGTTGCCCCCCTGGCACCGTTCGGGTGGTGCGGGGTGGCCGGCCCCTCACTGGTTTTTGACGCAGTAGCGGGATGTACTTTGCTCCTCAACTATTCCTGCACGTTTAGCCACCGCTATCATCGCGGTTTGGGTTGGGGCTTACGTTAGGTTACGAGAGTCGGGAGAGACGGTATATATACCTTGGTATGGGCTGTCATATTAGGTGTAAAGGTTTGGGGTCAAGGATGTGGTTAGGGTGTCGGTTGACTTGGGGTTCGGCGAAACATTTGTCGTTGGCGCTAGTAGTAAGCGATGGTCACGAAGCACGGATAATGGAAGCAGAACTAGCGTAGGTAGTGCGAACAACATTTTGTTTTTTTCTGGGATCAACACTTGGTTTATTCTGGGAACAACCGTTTGTGTTTTTCTGTGGACTCGGGTTCTTGCCTCGCGTGCAGACTGCCAGTGTCGCGGCGAAGTGTGTTTTGTTTAAGGCTCTCCGTGGGGCTTCTTTTTTTGTTTTCTAGTGTGCTTGGGGCCCCGCTTTTTTCCGTGCGTGTGTGGACATAAGCTTTGCACGTCTTGCTGTGCAAGCGATGGTGTGCTTTTATTTAACTAGGCGGGATCAGTGGCAATGGAGAGGGGCTTGGTAAATGTTCTGGAGGGGGGAGACACCTGACCTGCAGCCCTCTTGGTCTTCATGTTTTGTGCGCGGTTTCTGATACTAAACGCCCGCTTGGCTCACAGTACATGCCGACGGCGGAAACGCCGTGGTGTTCTGCAAAAGGGCGATCCACTGGCCGGTATGGTGTTCGGTAAAGTGTTGTCGTTGGAATGCACTGAGCGAGTTTTTTTTCGAATCCACGTTCTTGGCGTGTTTTTCTGAGTCGTTTTCTTTTTTCGGGGGGAGGGGGTTGTGTACCCTGCTGTCGGTACATGGTTGGCCTGTGACCACGGCAGGGGTCCCCGTCTGTTTGCACTGGTACCGATGTTAGAAGGTACTGAGCAGAGATCGGAACGGTTTGTAAAACGAGAACATCGACAACAACGGGAGGAGGAGAAAAAGTGGGTGTGTGGGCATAATAAACACGGTTGGATTGAGTTTTACGAAGAACATTTTTAATTTTTGCGGACGGATTTTTGGCGTGACACGTGTACACAAGGTTTATGGAGGAGCGTTCATTTGTCTTGTGTCGCGTGAGACTGGCGTGTTCATGGGGGTTTAAGTGAGAGTTGTCTTTCATTTACTCGCGGTGGGTCGGAGCGTAGACAGCATTTTATTAAATAAGAGTTTTAGCGAGGAAAGTAGCGGGCATTACGTTATTAGCATACACATCTACGTGGTGGACGTTGGAGGTTGAAGGTCTTGTCTTTCGGCCAGCGCAATCTCTCACCAGAATTCATGTCCCTTGCATATATTTGCCGTTTCTTGTTGGTGGTACCCAGCTTTTACATAACTTTGCGTGCTTCCCAGCAAGCCGCAATCACCACTGAAGCATGCATGGCAAGGCGGGTGCTGCGATCGGTGGCACCCCATGTGTTTCATCTCTTGGGTTTTTCTGTCGTTCGCTTTCCGGCTGAACCTGGACCGCATACGGGGTGTTCTCCATTGCCTCAATATTATTAGTCCCACATGGATGGATACTGGGGTGCTTATGGGTCGTCGCTTTTTTCTTTTGGTATTCTACTGCATTTATTTCTCCTTTTATGATGATGATGTGGTTCGGAGCGTGTGATCGATCGGTCGGGGGCCAGGCTGGCATTCAGTGCACCAGGGTCTAGGACGCAATCGTGCTCTTTTTTATTTTGTTGTTGTTGTTGGTGTGATGACATTCTTAGTAGACTAGCATGTTAAGAGGAGTGTGAGGTCGCCCCGGAGGGAACTTTCATGTTTTCTTGCCATCTGGGGATGGACAAGATGGTGTAATGGGCACTGGGGGGAGCTTGTTACCGGGGAAGGACCAACCCAATTACCGCAACTACTAGAGGCTTATACTCCGAGTATATATTTGCGTTTCCTCGGTGGATCAGCACCCGACGTATAGTATGTGTGATGGTGGGGGAGGGTTTCTGTCGTCGGCTCAATCCTCACCCCTGGGGTTGATGGATCTTAGATGTAAATATTTAATGTCGTTGGCGTACTTAAAAGGCATGTTTTCCCTTCTATTTGGTGTGCCTTCGGTCAGTAGCAAATAAATTAAGTGTGGTTTGATTTTCTTGTCGCCTTGGATAGTTGACCTAGACTGCAGCATGCAGCCTAGCCTTCTGACATTGCCGGGCGTAGCTCTGGATCTATCCTCTTCTGTAGTTTGTTGGTCGTCTTCTGCGTGGTCTGTTGGCTGCGAGAGTCTGCCTGCCGTATCTGTTGGCTAGGGTTATAGACTAGTACTAGTTGTAGCTATTTCTGCAAACAGCTGGACTCGATGTTTGGTATAAGAACAGGCCCCCAATGATGTCCTTGGTGTTCTTCTTGGGATTTCCAGGCTACGGATGTTCAGCCGCGGCTTTTCACACGCGAAAGAACCCCCAATATAATAAGACGATTGTGTGGCCAACAACATACCGTCCGAATTTTGCCAACACCACGTGGTGGCTAGGGCTTTTCTTATGGAATGCGAACGCCCCACCGGGGCTAGCGTGAAACACCGTGCGTGGTGGCTGGCTACTTCCCGAACAATACCGTGCCTCTTGCGGTGGCTGGTTGAGGTTACCAATAGATAATTTACCAACCCAACACACCGCTGGCAGAGGTTGAAGCTTTCTCGTAGACCACAACGAAAGAAACAGACCCACCCGTGGTGCTTGTTCGTGTCACCCTACAATATTAATACATGCTTCGTCATACACCACGGGCAACGCCGAGTGCGGTGTGTAATCAATGTACTGTAGGAAACAACATGGCCCGATCCGACTCACCTCTCTCCGACTGAGGTTTCTCAACAGGTATCACCGTAGCCTCTCACTTGTGAATGTTGCACGACTTTCCAAGTTCAATATATCAATCAGTAGCGTACGTACGGGCCATGAAACACGTATTGCCACACGGTCCTAATGGCTTCATCCGTTGTCGAAAAGGGTGATTGTTTCGACATACTATGAAAAACGGCAGTTTCCTACAGGCAGTATTTGTCGCCACGAAACGAACGAGCATTACCGCACGCTCTCAATGCTCCCTTCCATAGTCGATGGGGTAAATAAAGGTGGTTGCAACTATTCTACTAGAAAATACGACATAATTGGCGTTGGAAAGGCGAGGAGCAAAGAAAGCCACGCCGATGAGAGCGGGTGAACAAGGCGTAGGCTGGGATGGACAGAAGAATCGATCGAGCCAAGGGGCTCAGTTGGACGCGAGATGGTTTGGTGGGAGAAGGGTCGGCTGTAGGCGTGGGCTGGGCGAGGAGCGACACCACTCCGGTGAGAGCGAGTGAACATGGCGTCGGTCAGGAGGCAAGGAATATGTCTAGCCCCGGAGCTCGGATCGGCTCGAGGTTGCATGGGGAGAACGGGTCGGAGGAGTGGGCTCGATTGGCGAGGCGAGCGGCGATGCGATGAGGGTGAGAGTGAGTGGACGAGGGGTGCAGGTTGAAAAGAAACGAAGCTGCCTTGCCGGGAGCTCCGATGGGCGCAAGGAGAGGTGGGAAGAGAAGCGTCAGAGCTCGGCGGGACGCCAGCTAGTCCGGCAGGAGAAGGGTCGGAGAAGTAATTTCTTTCGCGAGGGGCGACAAGACGCAAGTAAGAGTGAGTGAGTGGAGAAGGCGTGGGCATCACCGGAGCTCATTTGGGCGCCAGGTTGCATGGCGTAAGAAGGGTCCAAGCCCAGCTGGACACGAGGTGGAAAACCAAGAGAAGAGTAAGGAAAAGGGGCTGAAAGGCGAGCAGATAGCCTCTTAGGTTTGAGTGAATTTACAAAGGTTGGTATGGGAAGCAAGGCATTGGCCCAGCCTGGCCTCGGACGTACGCGAGATGGCATGATGGGATATGGGTCGGTGAAGGAAGTGCCTTGACGAGGACGGTTGCCACGCAGGCGGAAGTGAGTGGAGAAGGCGTGGGTTGGGAAGCAAAGCCGCGGGCTATCCAGGAACTAGAATGGAGGCAAGGTGGTAGGGCGGAACGAGGGTCGGGGAATGGGGTAGGATCGGCGAGGCACGATGCCACGCAGGGCGGAGTGAATGACCAAGGCGTGGGTTGGGGGACACGAAATTAGCGCGAATTGGCCTAGCGGGAGAAGGGTCGAAGCTCGGCGGTACGCGAGAGAGCACTGCGAGAGAAGCGTCGGCGAAGGGTATATATTGGCGAGGACCGATGCCACGAAGGCGAGAGCGAGTCAACAGGCGGCGGGTGTGAAGGCAATAAGAACTCCGTCAACGAGGAAGTCGGATCGGCATGACGGGGTGGACTTCGTGGCAAAGGCTGGGCTCGAGGAAGGTCCAATAGGGGTGAGGACAAATGGAAATGAACATGGCTTCGGGTGGGGGGGACGTGGTCGGTGTGGCAGGAGCTCGAACGGATGCGAAGTGGTATTATGGGAGAAGGGTGGGACAAAAGGACCCGGGTTGGGCGCGCACGGACAATGGTTTCAGCTCAACGGGTGGGGTGGAACGAGGGTTTCTGAGGGGGGGGGGTGTAAGCAGGAGGTCGGATGGAGGCGAGATCTGGAACGACGAGGGATCGGTGTAACCAGGAAGTGGGTTGGAGATGAGACGGTACTTGGGGGGAGAGGGCCGGGCGAGGGCTGGGTTCGGGCGAGCACGGACCATGGTTGCAGCTAAACGGCTGGAAAGGAATTGAGAAGGATGAGGGGTGGGGGGCAAGAGATCAAGACTCGGATGTGCATGAATTGGATCTAGCAAGAAGGAGCTCAGATAGAGATGAGGCTGCATGATGAGGCGAACGCGGGACAAGGCCGGAGGTCGGGCGGGGACGGACAATGGAGTTGGTCATGTTAATGGGTTGGATTGAACCTGGCCTGGAGTGGGGAACAAGGGGTCGATCTAGTCAGGCTCGGATGGAGACGATACGGCATGATGGCGAAGGGGGGCTGGCAAGTGCTGGGTGTAGGGGAGTAGTCTGCCGACGATTCGTTCGTAACGCGGTCATTGACTCCCATGTCGTGATGATCAATTGTTGAAAGCAAGCCGACGAATATCGTCCGCGTTGCTAGTCCCAAGCTTTTTTTTTTTTATTTTAGTCGCGAACGGGAAGGGCCTTAATTAACCGATACTACACTACGCAAACACATACATCCTAGCCTCGGGTATCACGAAATGCAACGTCTACATACAGTAGACACAGGAAGACAAACAACTAAAAAGTTCGGCCTGAGGGACTGATACACATGTCCCCAAAAGAATCGAAGACGGCATCCCCGGCATCCGTGGAGCTGCGATCGTGGATAGAACGGGCGCCACTGGGCGATGTAGTCCTTCCTGAAGGGCTGTGTGGCAAGTGCTGCAAGGGGTGTTGATGATTCCGGCCCGAAGGGCTGCTGTCGTCGGCGTGATGACGGTGGCCCGGTTGTCGCCCAGAAGGGCTGTTATGATGTTGTTCCTCGTGTCGCGTGTACAGCGGTGGGGTGGCGACACACAAAGAAGTCTTAAGGTACACCAGCATACACTGCGACGAGCTGTTCCAGTCGGCATCGAACGTGTCTGAAGAAGTTACCGCTCCTCCCGCCAGGCAGTCGTACTTGTGCCATCTTCCTCTGACACGCAGTTGAGTGACGAAGTGGTTCTTCCGTGACCCACCATGCGCAATATGGTAAGATACGCCGACCAAGGAATATGCAGCCCCCATGAACATAGTCGGCGATGGCGACATGGGCCGACCATGCAGCCCTTGGAATACCTCAGTAGAACGGAATAACACCCTGTTAGGTGCTGTGTGCACAGTCCATGGTAGCAAAGTCCAATTGCACAGTGTCTGGCTTAGGCCAGCTGCACAGAAGGGGCACAGGGATGTCCCCGGAATGGACAGATCCGAAGCCTGGCCAGAGGAGAAAAATCCCTGTACCTTTTCATGAAAAGTGGTGGAGGCGCCGTTTGGGATGGTGATAACGGTGGCGTTCCTCAGCGCCGCCGACTGATCGGGCGTAATCTCGAGGTTGGAGTGATTGCCCAGTGGACATGAATTGCCGTATCGCCAATCAAGCCCAAATTCTCGACGAGTCCGAACGACCCGTTTTTGACGATCGTTGAAGTTGTCTGGCCATATGGGTGACCCTTCCTGTGGGCAACGAGCCGCAATTGCCTCGAAGACGCTAGCGACGTCTCCCATCTGAGAGCCTACCCCGGGCAGAGACGAATTGGAAAATATGGCTTGACGCGCTTGTCGCGCTTCAAGCTGAGGTGTGGACGGCAGATGCAGGCGTGAAGAAGGGAAGTAAAGCGTTCGGCAAGTAGGCACGTGGAAAGCGTCAGGCAAGAAGGATTGTTGTAGGGATTTATCTTACCCTTCGGGTGTGGCATACGGAAGTACGGCGCGTCGTACCCGATCAGGTCCTTGCAAAAAAAGCAAGTAAAGGGCTTGGAGAAGCGCTTGGTCTTGCGCTCGTCGTCGTCCGGCTTGGACGAAGACAGGGAGATGGACTCTTGGCAGTCAGTGCAACTGCATTATTCCGAAGCAAACAGAAAGAAGGGAAGGGAGCGAAAGGCCAGAGGAAAAATGGTTGACGCTCATAAGAATATATATACGAAAATGAGTGGAGGGCAACGGGGTGCACCGGTGACTGGCTGTGCTTCATTGTCGTGTCTCATGCAAAAATGAGTGGAGAGGGGGGCGTTTAATTTGTGGCTGCTTCCTGCATGCATGGACTTATTATTGGTGTGTGGAAACAAACAAACGCCGTCGGGCCGTGCGCATGTGATTCTCGTTGTTGGCGCATGGTTTTTGTAGGGATAAAATAAAATCACCAACGGCTATTGGGGCGTATTACATCTTCAATAAACTGTACAATACATCGAACACATCGAATAGACAATAGTCAGGCATGTCAAAATGCGCAAAGTGCGCAAATGGTAACCAGCAACAGCAGCAGCACACGGCAACGGCGGCCGCCAACAGACAGCAACAGAACGCCCCGCTGGGTTCGTGGCTGCGTACAAGGTCTCACCTCGTCCCCCACTGCCTGACTCCAGGCGTCTCAAAGGTAGTGCCGCGGCAGTACAGGCATGTTTGGGTTGCGGCCTCTTCGGGGGTGAGCTTTGGCATGACGCGAGGAATCTGGGCCACTTCCTCCTCGAAGTCGCCCCACATTTCGGCGATCTGCTGCGCTTCCGACGACATAATGTGTGAAGAATCCGGGCTTCTAACGGAGGATGAGAGGGAGTGTAGAGGGAGAGGAAGTGACCGATGTGGGGGCGAGCGCGGAGTTCGCCCAGGGGGCCACGCGGCTAGGCAAACGATCCGTGACGAAAAGATCTGTGACCCATATTGCATGTGCCTTCGAACGCCGTTCCTCCTCACCGCGCACAACCCCTATAGTCTGTTCCACTCGTCCCTTATACACACGGTAGGCACACCGTTCCTCCTCACCGCGCACAACCCCTATACTCTGTTCCACTATGTCTGCCCCTTGTACACACGGTAGGCACTCTGTCTGTCTCCCTTTAACACGGTACGTACTGCTTTCGCCTACCACACTCTATCTAGTCCTCTCGTCCGCATCATTAACAACAAACAATCAATGCAACTTGCCGCACAACAAGAGCCATCCCTGCCTACCACTCTCGTCCTCTCGTCCGCACATCAACAACAACAATAAAACGGGCAAGGGGTCCGCCTCTTATACAAAAATATCTATAAAA
>FN649750.1:3131543-3150715 GCA_000310025.1 Ectocarpus siliculosus | reverse complement strand
GTGCACAAAGACAACTCTAGACTCGAGCCGGCGTTCCGAACTGACTGCTGTTGTACGTACGCAGCCACACTCTTTTGTTATTATAGTATTTAATGTTGGCAGCGTGCACATTGTCAGCTTTCAAGTTGATACCGTGCATATGGATACTGCCTGTACAAATTCGGATGCATAGGCATCTATGACAAAGAATTTATGGACGCAAGGGATAAATGCTTTGCATGGGTGGCGAACGCGCGTTCCCACGCAACACGCAGCAGAGTTCGCGCGAGAGCTCGTAGTCTGAAAAATGAAAAATGTCACGCTCTCCCTGTGACTGTTTTGCTGCATGTTTGCATCTACCAAATGGTACGAAGTATTCAATCATTGCTGTCCGCTAAACGCGCACGTAGTGCGTCCTCTGCTTGGGGACTTGCAGCTAAAGGCACAGTCGAGCCTAGCGCAAACGTGCCACAGCAGAGTAGCGGCCAACTCAGAGAGATAACACCTACGTTGCACATATGCATCATTCTGCATCCATACAGCAGGCGGTTCGTTCCAACAACTGAACCGGCAGGATTATTCTTTCCTACAAATTGCCTGCAGGACAAGCCAGGACGGTAGGGGAGCAGGAGGCAAAGGGAGGAGAAATCGCAGGAGAAGTCGGGGGAGAGGCAAAGAGATGAATAGGGATAATCTCCTGGAAAAGCAACCAACACAAAACGAGGGGCCTATGTTGTTGCACACAACAACAAGTACAACACATGATTGTATGATTGCACACACACAAGATGTCTCGCTGCTGTAGGTACGTGTGTACCCGATCTCCTACCTCTCTGTCCTCAATTTGTAGTTGCTCTCTTCCGATTAGCCCCACACTGGGCGCGCTAGGTCCAAATACAGGCACCCCTTGCTGGGTTGAAAACCTCGGCCTGCTCTCCCCTCCACTCCTTCCAGCGACGAATCCCTAATAGCCTGTATCTACAGCAGGTAGGCGATGCAGACATCTATATAGATTCTCTGCTCTACGCTACAACCCGTCAGGAAATAGGTTGGGCAAAAAAAAAAAAATCACCCTCTATTTTGAATACTGCTGTATTGAAGTCTTTCTGTGTATCCGAATAGTCTTGTTCAACTCCCGGCAGCTGCCTAGTCTAAAAGCAAGTAGTTTTCAGAGTGGTCGGTGCGGCGGGGGGAAGGAGGAGGTACAAGATTATCGCGGACCGCGGACGGGTCGGGGGCAACGTCAGCAATCGGGCATTAGTCCTGGTTCACATCGGGTCATCCAAGCATCCAAGAAGCATCGGCGAGGACAGAATAGATTAGCCACGGCTGTGCCTCATCATCAGCCAAGCAAACGCGCACAGACTGGGCAGTAGGCGGAGAGAGGGGGCAGGCGGGCGGGCGGGGGGTGGATAAGAAAGAGAGCGAGCTGAGAGAGACGCACACGGAGAGCGAGATACGATAGAGTTCGTACCAACGGTGTGGAGCAGCGCGAGCAATGAACGAAGAGCTCGAGGTGGGCGATGGCAGGGACCAGCGACGCTCTTCAGGGGGCGGTTCCAAGCGAGGGAGGCGGGTCGGAGAGGTATGGAAGGCTGTAGAAATGGCAGAGAGGGCCTGGAGTCGGTCACACAAGTCTAATTGGCCCCTCTCCCTGTTTTACCAACTTGAACAGACCAGGTTCCCAATCTCGTTTCCGAAACCTCTCGCCCGATGCATCGCAAGCGCTCTCCCACACCACACCCCCTGTGGTACAGACTAGGCGTCGCCAAGGCACAGAAATATGACAAAGGGCGGCTCCTGCTGGCGCACAACAACGGAGCACATGTACAACCCGGCCGGGGTGCTTATCGCCGCCGCGACCATGCGACAAGCCAGAACTTTTCTCGAAACTGAAACAGCAGTCACCAAACAACCTGCTCTGCTCTTCTTGATGGTATTATATGATACGATACCCGATGAACAGAGGCAGCAGCAGCGGTACATCACCGATCACTTTTGAGGATTCGTCTCGCGGGCATGGTTTTCAGATAGCGTTGTACGAATGATGATGGGAGTTTGAGCGTAGCCTCCACGCGGTATTTGCTACGCGTGGCCTTTTTTTGTGTGGTGTTGTGAGAGTACGGTCATCGCAGTGCACCCGCGGCATGACCGGCATGACCGAGTGTTCGATGCGGCGTGACGTGGTGGGCGAAGTTGTATGTTTTCTCCATATCCAAGACGTTTAAGGCCTAAAGTAGAGCCCGAGTCGAGCCTTCCGGCCTGCTGCTGTACGGGTCCCGACCTGAAGTGCTGCATATATGGCAGACACGCCAAATTCCTTGCTGTGCGTTGGCAGGCTATGTTGTTCACATGTGCCGCATTGGCCAAACTACAATGGTGCGGCATTTAGGTTTTTAACTCAAATGCGGCTGCGCAAAGCTAGATCCGGACATTTTGTTGCTGCTGGCTACGGTATTCGCCGCTATGTATATTAGCCCCGACCCCCTTCACTGCGGGTGGTTCAAGGCAGCTAATTCAAATTAGCGGTCTACAGCAGCACCGCCGCAATCGTATGTACCACGATCAGACCAAACTCAACAAACTCAATGATTTCGAAGGGTTCTTGCATTGAAGATTCAGAAAAATGTTGTTGCGCCCCCGCTGCCACCCGGCAAAAACACGGCACAAAAGGGTCGGCGGCAATGGGGGGTCAGCAGCCTGCTGGCTGTTTGTGTTTTCTGACGTGTATGCATACGGAGGAAGAATGCATTAAAAAGAAGGGAGAATACATTGAAAACCCAACGAATTAGTCTCGTGTCCACAGATCAGCGTCCGTGGGATAATATAACGATAAATCCACGACGTTCGCGAGGACGACAGCAGTTTTTTTGTTTCATCAGTATGACCCAACGAATCCATCTCTATCGAAAAAATGAGTCTTCAGTATGACAGATTAGCAATGAATCCATTGAGTCGGTTATTCTTTCTTTCTTTCCTTCTTCAAGAATCACACCGAACCCATCGTCATTCATTCGATGACTCTAGATGACGAAAAATGTTGTTGTGCCTCCGCTGAACATGCGGCCAGTGGTCGGCTGGAGACTGCTGGAGACTGGAGCAGACGGCTGTGCAGTTCTCTTCGTTCTTGTTTATTTTTTTTTTAGCAATGAATCCACAGCGTTTTTACAAGAGAAAAGCAACATTTGATTCGTTTTCTTGTTTTTTGTAATTGCATTGTGCGAAAAAACATACAACGAACGAATCTCGAGTAACCTATAGCAAAACTCTCGCCGGCGGGGCGATCGATGGTCGAGGATGTATTGTACTTCGTATCTTTTTTATATTGCGTCCCCAAACCTGAAAAAAAAATACCAAAACAAAAGCACAAGCAACACCCCACACCCAACATTTCACCGTACCCTTGCAAGTAGCAGTACCAGCAGCAGCATCAACTACAACGACGTTGTTTCATGATGCAGGATTTCGGTCGGGACGATTTCGCTGAGGACTATGCGTATGGCGAGTACGGCGCCACCAGCCACGCCGCCGATACGCCAGCAGCAGCAGCAGCAGCAGCAGCAGCAGCAGCAGCAAAGGCGACAGCAGCAGCGACAGCAGCGAGCATCGGCAGGGCCAAGCAGGGCAAGGAGGCTGTGACGGGCGGCGGGGGCGGGGATGGCAAGGCCGAGTTGATGTAAGAACATGACTGGTGGAAATTCTGCTCCAAGCGCGAGAGTTTGGTTGGTGTGTTTTGTTCTATTTTGTCCATATATCGCTGTTGAAGCAAGGCAGAGGTCCTGCCACGTGGTGGAACAAGCGGGAATGCAGCGTGCATGCGTGCTGTAGGATGCCGTAGAGGCAGAGTTGACGTATGCTGTGCTTGTCACTCTTTTGTTTTGCTGAGATACGTGCCATGCACCCGCAGCGTATTTCGGTCTGTCTGTCTCCTCTTGCTTGAGAGTTTGTCGTAACGAGAGGGATCACGGAACTAATTATTGGAAGCGCCGCACTGGATTTGTTAAGACTAAACCGATGGAAGAGGTGGAGGTGGGGGGTCTAATGTCGGTGAGTGTTCACTATTAATATTAATAGCTTATTTCTGTTTGGGTCGAAACTATTCGTCCCTTATAGAACCAATGCCCTGCTCTTATACGATAACCAATAGCCAATTAGCCCGGCGGCCCAGGTTTTGTGAGACTTAACACACGCTGCGGGCACCGCAGACCCCCGCCCCCCCGGGCCACCTTTGGCAAAGTAAGAAGGAAACGATTGGCTATCGGTGATCGGCCGTGTGGGAACAATGCTCTGTCCTCTCGAGGACGCGTTGTCATCGGTCTAACCGCTAAGGCACGCAAAACATAAGAGTACGCCCCCCCCCCACCCGCGCGCTCTCTCTCTCCCTTCATGAAATCGTCTCATTGTTCCTCTTAGACGGCAGCGAAACTGCGAGAACGCTCGCAAGGCACGGGCACGAAAAAAACTGGAGGTGCACCAGCTACAGGAGCAGGTGGAAAAGTTGAAGCAGCTCCACGCCCGCGGCAAGCTGGAAGCCAGGAAGGCGAGGGAGCTCAGCACCAGGATGGCAAGTACTTCCAATGTGCTGTAGTAGCATGCAGCAGCGGCGGTAGGTATCCTGTTTGAGGCTGGAGGTGCAGGCCTCTCCTTCAAGGAAGAGGGAGGATGCATGCATATGCATAGGATGCATGCATATGCATAGGATGCATGCATATGCATAGGATGCATACAACCGTAGGGTAATGACCCGAGTTTGTCTCATGTTTCTTGTATTGGATGCAGGATTTGATGCGTTCGGTGCCTGTTGCTTGTCGCCACTTTGCTGCATGAAAACGACCTCTATAACTTCCTGTCGGCCTCTTGCTGCTGTACTGGCTCGTCTTGTCCCACCATCGTCCCTTCCCCTGCATTGTTCTCTTTCGTTCCTTTTCCCGACAGGAGGTTCTCAAGAGGCAGAATCTCCGGACCTTCATGAAGTTCCGCTGCAAGAACGTCAAGAACCGCGAGAAATGGGCCGAGATCGTTGATGAGGTAAGCAGATTTGCGTCATCGTCACCGCCGGTGTGGCTGCTGCTGCTGCTGCTGCTACTACTAATGCTGCTGCTGCTGCTACTACTAATGCTGCTACTGCTGCTACTACTAATGCTGCTGCTAGTGCTAATGCCGTTGTTTACACCTGTGGTGATAATTTGTGGCGTAGTTGCGGTTGGCAGTGGTGTGGGTGACCTTAATGACGGCGGTGGTGATGGTGTTGTTTCCATGTTTTTTTGTTTTTGCTGCCGCGATGGCCTCTGTTGGTGCGGTGATTGCTACTGCTTGAGTGTGTGTTTGGAGGGGGTTGATGCTGCTGCTCCTGCTGTTGTTGCTGCCGCTATTTTTCCCCGTCAGTGCTCATCGGCCACAGAGTCTTGTATCTGTCTATGAAACCATCACCCGTGAGAAGAAAGGATCACTAGGCTAAGTTCCCTGGGCCACATGTCTATCGATGACTCCTGTACCCTTTACGTTTCTCGGTGGTTTGGTCATGGAACGTAGTTGCAGGGTCCGCTGGAGCCAGCGACATGGTTGTCCTAACTGTTGATCAACGTCTCTTGCGGTGATTCTCAGCTGCGAAGGGACGCACGATACGCGCGTACATGTTGCACCCTGATCTTGACCCGACCCCAACCCTTCCCTCCGTCCTTGACGTGAACGTGTTCGCTTGGCATGTCTTGTCGTTGCGCTTGCGAATGAATGTGTTCGCACACAGAGGGTCACGATGACCCTGCCGATCACCCCGTATCGATGGTTCAACGGCCGGTGCGTTTTCAACGACAGCCGGGTACTTCGAGGCATCGATGATGTCATGACGGACAACGGAAGGTATATATATATATTGGGTCTCATTGTCTTCCATTTGTGTGTTGATATTTCTGGGTCCTTGTTTACTCTTTTTAATTTCTCATAATATGTGTGCATAGGGAACCTCAATCTTTGGTAGGAGGCATGGCGTCAGTTGGGCCGGTATGAATGCTGGAGTGCTGAGGCGTTTCGCGAGAGGAAGACAACAACAACGATATATGGAGTATCCTCGGCTTCGTTATCCACATTTGATGTGGCGATGTCCCAGGAATGTTTTCTGCATGTGAGTATTTTTGTTTATTTCGACCCGTAAGACAAAGAAAAGAGCTGCTGATGGAAAACAAGTGAAACGTACCGACCCATGGCTGTACCCAATATCAGACATGGGTGGGTGTACTTGGCATTGTCACGCTCCCTCTCAAGCCTTGAAATTCAACGCTCCGCTCACTTCTCTTCCTCACTTCCCCGCCCCCCCGCTCTCTCATTATTTTTTGTCTCCGCTGAACTGAACTGAACTGAACTGAACTGAACTGAACAAAGTTTGGCCGTCCTTGTGGAGTCGTTGGGGTGCGGCACCCTCCCCTGGCGACAAGAGATGGAGAAGGGGCACGGGCATGGTGTAGAGCTCGTTTGCGAGATGGCCGATAACGACATGCTCACCTCCCACAACACGGTAAGTCAAGGGTTCTCGACCGATACCGTGTGCAAAACGCGCCACCACCTGACAACCTCCTGTTTTGGCCTAGGCTGGTTGTCTACGGGGTGCTGTACCCCCACGGCGACTATACAGGTTTTTGTGTAGGCTTGTTGACGGAGCACCTGTTCTTATCGCCAAGTGCTTGGATTTCGGACGTTTTTTTAGGGTCAAGTTCTTACTGCTAAAGTTCTTGGGTCGTGGCGCGTAGTTTTGTACTGCTGCACACGTGTGATTAGGACCACTCGTCAGTGGCAGCGGCCAATCGTCAGTGGCAGCGGCCAAGAGTGGACAGTATTACTTACTCCTATGCGTACAAGTTATGATATTACCATCACGCAGTCTCTGGCGCACCCTGTTGGGTTTGGCATGTGGGCGTGTTTACTCAATAAGCCATGGGCTACTACCCGCGGCTGTGCGTTATGCTATTTGTCGTGTGTAATTGTTGTTGGCAATCCATACTCTCCCCGTGTGCCTTCGCATGTGTGGTTTGAATTGCATATGTATCGCGGTACTCTACCCGGCTGACCAATGACAAAACCACGTCGTTTAACCGACGAAAAAACAAACAAACGCGCAGCACCTTTTCTAGTCCGCGGACCCCCTCGACAGGAGTGGCGGCGGAAGGAATAATTAGATGATCGGCTCCCGTCAAAGAGTTGTGTAGTATTCTACATCCCATGGCATGTGTGTTTTCGGCCCATATTCTGCGGCGCCAGCCAGCCTTCGCCACAAGATACATCCCGCATGTTTTGACGGATCGACCGCGGTAACACGGGCGGTAGATGTCGCAGTTTTTTTGTTTTTGATTTTTCGTGCCCCGCGAACAAGTTTGGGTGTTTTGCGCACACCTCTATGTGTCATGTTATTGATGTCCCGTTCGTTGAGCCTTTCTTCCACAAGACTGCCGGCGGCGTAGAAGAAAAGTACTCGATTAGCCCACGTACGTGCCCGCCCCACTCGTCACTTTTGTCCTTTCCGTCTTTTTCTTGTTTCCTCCTAGGCGATGTGCTCATTCGTGCTGAGGACAACCAACGCAGTCAAGCACGGTGCCAGGCGCGAGTGGCGCTGCCGCGGCATGCTCTCGGCGAAGTTCATAGCTGGGTCTGCCATGCTGGTGGCCATAGAACACGTCTTCGATGTCACCAGCCTCATGCAGCAGCTCCAAAAGTGAGCCTGCTGCCTTGCACGTTTGCCTACTTTGTCCTTTTTCTTCTTTTCTTTTTTTTCTTTTTCCGCGCACCGTAATCGGTCTCTTGACGAACAGGCATAAAAAATTGCCGATGTCTGGCATTTTTGTCGCTTGACAAGCGTGTCTGGTGTCGTGATCAAGTGAGAGAGTAGTAAGACACCCACCGGACGCACGTCGGAACTAAAGGTTGTAGCAGCTAAGAACGAGGCCGTCGATGGACCCGTGCAAAAGCAGTGTCAACCAGCAAAGACTCTGCGAATATTTGCTAGAAAGTTTGTACACAGATTTATATATTTTTGTTTGTTTGTTCGTGGAGGTTCGCTGGGCTGTTGGAGTCAAAAAGAGGTCTGTTTGTAAGCTAATCAAGCGTGGGAAACGCCACTGATGATGGCAATCAGCAGGTGGTTCACACCAACACACTTGTACTTTCATCTTGCACCACCACGCCTTGATGGCACTATTATCGTACTATGCTCTCATGAGCCTACTCTGAAGGCGCATTTGTTTGCTACGGTAACAAATGCTCCTTTTCCAACGACCGTCACGTGCGCCAATTTTCCAGGGTTGTCGGCGAGGAGAAGGAGATGCCGGTCGTGCCGAACACCACCAGGGGGGCCTGCCAGCCATCGAACGAGGCACGCGTGATAATGACCGCGACGCCTCCGCACACGGTGGTGTGCTGCAACCAGGCATGGACCAAGCTATGCGGGTACAGTCAGGTGCGGCATGGCCTAGGGCCCTGTGGACTTCGCGGCGGGACACGCCACGAGCTCTCTCCGTGTAGATACGGCAGGCGGGGGGGGGTCCTGTAGATGACTTCTTTGCCCATCATGTAAATTCAAGTGCCGAGGTCAATACCTGAGCACTCCCGCGACATTGTTTCAAGACCTCCTGCTCATCGTATGACCCCCATAGGCGGCACCATCCACGATCAAGTTGTAAATTGAAGCCCGCTTTCCTAGTACTCTTGTGCCGTAGGTATGATACAATTCCGTCTTGTCTTGTCCGCCAGCCACACGAGGTAGGCCTGGCGCACGGGCGGCTCTAATTTTCATTCGTCGTCATGGCCGTTTCGATCTCGATGTAACTTGTGCCGGTGTGGGCAACCAATCATAGGAGGACATCCGGGGGCAGACCCTGAAAGCTATTCAGGGCCCTCGCACCGACGCTGGAGGTCTGGCGGCGCTTAATCGCGAGATCGAGCGCGGCCGGGCCGCTTCTGCCGTGCTGCCCAACTACAAGAGCGACGGCAGCGAGTTCCTGAACTACCTCCGTGTGTACCCGCTCGTGGGAGATGGCCGCGGGACTGTCACACATATTCTCGGTGTCTTGCAGGTCGGGTTTTGTTGTGTGTTTGTTGTTGGCATCGACCTCGCTGCATGTAGCCGGCTGAGAAATATACAGACGTCAGTCTTGCAGTTTTTTTTGTTTGTAGTGTGTGTGTGTGTGTGTGTGTGTGTGTTTTAAATTTTGTTAGCATTGACCGCGCTACATGTAGCCGGCTGACCACTGAATGCCAGTAGACGTTAGTCGCAGTACGCGGTTGAAAGCAGAAATTGCTCTGTGTATGTACGTGTGTTTTGTATTGTTAGCGCCGACCGCGCGAGCCGGCTCACCATTGAATAGACGCCAGTTCAGAGCGACTGAAAAACAGAAAATGCTTTTTTAGGCCATGATCTGGGACCCCGTGAGGGGGCGTCGTGGGAGAGGCTTTTCTTCTCTGCGGATTAATGTGTGTGTGTGTTTTTTTTGTTGCGCATCACCCGCGCCAACCGGCTGGCCATTGAAACGACGTCAGTCTTATATGGCGGGACAAAGTGTGTGTGTTAAATCTCGATTCTGATGATAGCTACTGCCCTCCCTGTCTATTGCAACTATCGCGCGTGTTCTCCTGCTGCCTGCTGCTGTTTACGAGCACACACACACATTCCCACTTTGGCAAGCCTATTCCGTGAGTGGACACGCTATGTCTTGTGCGTCTGGGCCGAGCATCGATATACTCGACGGCCAACATACATCGAACCCTGCCTTACCTTCCCACCAACCCCTGTTCTTTCAGGAACAAGCGGAGCCGGGAGGTACCGACCCTCCGCAGAGCGAAGGCAAGGCGCCCGTCAGTAGCGGGGGGGCGCGGCAGCAGCAGCGGGAGCGCGAGGCAAGCGGTGCCGCACTTCCGGGGTCCGCCACCCTTTCCGCGGCTGATGCCGCCGCTGCCACAGCTGCTGCTGCTGCTGTCGATGCGAAAGGGCGGGAGAGTTCGTCCGCGACAAACCCATGGAGGGGGCGACGCAGTGTCGATTTCGGGGCCCCGTGCACACCGGATCCGACGATCATGCCGCCGTCGTCGAGGTCCTCGGCAAGCGGGCTGTCTAGCACTGCCGGGGCTAGAAGAGGGGGGGAAGGCGGCGGGCGGAGCGTTGCTGGCGCGGGGAAGGGCGAATGCGTGATGTCTCCCGTGAAGCAGGAGCTGGGGGTTGAAGGAGGGGATCTTGGCAAAGGTGGGGCGACCGCTGGCTTGGCAGGTGCTGGTGCGGTAGGTGATGCTGGCATCACTGCGTGGTTGGCAGATGACCGCGCCAGCGTGAAGCGAGAGCAACCGCGGGGGAGAAGGAGAGGGGATGATAAGACCTGCGTCGGGAAGCCCCGGCTGGAGGGCGACGAGGAGGAAGAGGACTCGGAAAAGCAACCGCCGCCGTTGCTGTCGTCGGCGACGCCAAGAGCACCGTTGCAGCCGTGGCTGCTTGAACGACCGCAGCAATGGCTGTTGCTGCAGCAGCAACAGCAACAGCAGCGGCAGCTGCTGCAGGTACAGCGACAGCCGAAGCAGCCGGGGGAAGAGGAGGTAAAGGAAGGCGACAAGGCGGAAGCGACGGGCGGCGTTGAAGGCTTTGGCGAGGAGGTGTCTACAGATGAGGCTTTCCTGGACTGGGCAGACGTGCTCGCAGGCTCCCCCGGCCCCCCAGCGCTGAACGACAGCGCCCTCCCGGACGTCAACGTTCAGGGGTTAGACCCGAGTGTGGGTGGGAGCAGTGCGGCCGCCGCAGACACAGCGGCGGGGGGGCTGATGAGCGCACCCGAACGCCCGCGGTCTGTGTCGCACTCCGTGGTTGGCATCGGTTCGGACGGGTCCTGGAGGCCGGCTACCGAAAGGACCGGCCTTGACCTGGGAGCCCTTCGCGAGGAGACCCCGGTCGATGGTGGCCGACCACGACCGGGAGACGGACCGGGAGGAAGGTGGGCAGGAAGCGAGAATCATCACCACCGGCACCGCCTCGACCAAGACACGTCGGCGGACAGGGGGGCAAGGTCCGTGTCCGACAGCGCGGTCTGCGGCGCCGCGCCCTCCGCCCAGCGCGCATTTCCAGCGGAGGGCGCGGCCTGGGACCTCCTATTTTCCCGTTGCGCGGAAAGAAGGACCCCGCCGGGTATCGGCACGGGGGCATTGCCGTCGACCGCGGACACGCGGAGGGCGCCGGCTGAAGGCGTGCTGACTGCTGCCGGTGGTTCGCCGGGAATGGGTGGACTCTCGGGAGCGGACGGGGGGGGGGGCGTGGGTGCGTCGACGCAGCAGCAAGGGCAGCCGCCGCTGCCGTTGGACGTGGATTTCAGCGACTTGCTCTTGACACCCGAAGAATTGTTCCGTCCTCCTCCCGCTCCGGCTGCAACGGCAGCGGCAGCGGCCGGCGGCGGCGGCGGCGGCGGCGGCGGCGGCGGCGCGAGCAGCAGCAGCGGTAGCGGTAGCGGTAGCGGTAACCTCTTGACGATGCAGACGCTCGGGATGTTCAACCCGACGCTGCTGAGCGATCTCCCGTGGGCCAACTACGGAGTCAGCGGCGGCAACTGCGACGTGTTTGGCGACCTCGCTGCAGGGGCCGCCCCTGCCGCTGCTGCTGCCACCGGCGGCGGTGGCGGGATTGGCGGGATGTTGCACGGTGGCAGCTGGGCTTCGGCGACTCCCTCCGCTGGCCTCGCGGGACTAGGCCAGCAATCCGGAGGGGTTGACGAGACAGCGTCTGTAGCTCCGCCGCACCAAAAGAATCCAGGCGGTGTGAGCGGCCCCAAGCGAAGGTTATCGGCAGCGGCGTCTGTCGCATCGACTGCCATGGACCTTTCGGCAGATGGGAACGACTTGACCGGCGGCCAACTTGGCGGAGCGTGGCCTGTGCAGGGGGACATGCTCTTGTCGAGGACGCCGTTGGACGCGGAGGCGGAGATTGGGTCCACAAATAGAGGGTTGGGGGATGCGTGGGGTTGCGGTGGCGGCATGCCGGGCGGCGACCTGAGGAATACCTCTGGCCATCTCAGCCAGTCGCTAAGCAATTTCAGCTCTGCACCAAACGGCTTTGGCTAGGCCGTTCCCAAGAGCAGGTGTAGTGACGACAACAAACACGAAAGGCATCATCATCAGCGGCATTTGCGGCCCTAAGTACAACAAGCATCACCACTAGAAGAAGCAGCCTAGAGGTCTGACACGAAGAACTTGAGGATTTGTCATACAAGTACCCTGAGGCGGCTTTCAAGAGAGGTATGATTGTGTCGCGGAACCTTGCACGGCGTTTATTGGCACCCTACACTCCGTCGCCCGAGTTGTTGCTAGCGCGAATACGATATGGCGAAACACCATTTGGTCCATATATTGACACGGGTTGTGCATCTGCACGGATCTTGGTACCACAGACATGACATGGGGGAAGAGGGAGAGATATAGTCAGTCCAGCTGTAGATAATACAGTGGTTGGTGGTGATGGTGGAACCCTGCCGTTGGGCATGAGTACGATTGTTTTGGTCGGCTGCAGCGATGGTCGTCATGTGATTTTGAACGACAGACGTCCAACTGAGATTGCGACCATTCTAATTCTTGAGGTATTTTTTAGCAGGACGCACGATTTGTTCGAGCCAAAGCATGCGTCTGTCTGTCTGTGTGTGTGTGTGTGTGTGTGTTTCCTTTTTTTGCGTGACACGGCGACATTTGTACATCGGGAGGATTTCTTGGGAGTGTCGGCAGTAGACAAGATGGACGCTTCTTGGAAGTGCCGGTTGGGCGCAGACGGGTTCAGGGCTTACACCGCTTTGGACGTTACAGAACAGCACACACGTGGGATGATTGATGTTTGACAACACTCGGAGTCCTAGCTCGTAGGAAGGTTCTTACAGTGAACCTTTATGGCACATTTCATTTCACTCTTTCGTTCGCCTTTTTTTTGGCGGAATACCTCCATCATCAATCCGGATAGTAAATGTCGCGAATATGGCATGTTTTTGGAAACGGTGGGCATGTGAGGGAAAAACAGGTTGCGTGGAAACGGCGCGGATTTCCATTCACTAGTGTAGAGTTTCAGGCAGCCGTTTCTTGGCACGAGGTCATATGATACCCTTGAGGTGGCTTGGTGTGAGAACGATGTGCCCAGTTTTACTCGTGAATCATGTGGTGATGATGACGGTCGGCGGTGGGAGCCGCTCCCTTCCATAATCCTGCACGAGGTTGCTGAGAGCAGTGAAGACTCTTCGTGCGGTTTCGCCCGCTGATGAACAAGTTTCAGGTGTAACTGTATTTTCATTCCTCTTTTTTTGCGTTTACACTTGAAGTCTGGTGATTTTCGGCTTCTTGTTTTCCGTATTTTTCTTTCACGAATGACTGTGGCTCGCTAGCTTGGCATGCAGGGTGTTGGCTGTTCCTCGGTCGAGATCGAAATGATGCATTTCAAGGAACGTTATACTAGTGATGTGCGGCATCACTGTGTGTCTTGAATGAAATGGCGTGCGATTTGGGCAGTAGAGCTGCTGCTGCTATGTATAGTCTGCTGTTCTGTCGATTCTCGTGCTCGTGACCAACTTACTTTATTGCTCGGTTTCTTTCATCTATCTCATCGCCAAGGAAAGGTCGACCGTTGGTCAACATGATGATGAGTGATGAGGAGACTACATAGTTATGCATTGGGGAGGATGTAGTTCCTGGTACATATTTCTACATTTTTTCTTTTATTGTTTGCTTCATCTGTAATAGTGATAATTTAATGACTCACGTGCGAAGCCGCCATGTCACGGCATTGTCTCTGGACTTTGTGTACGGTGTACCGTGCGATGTGTTGCGTGTGCGCGGGTAGGTCAGGTGTTCGTCGCTCATGTGCTGTTCTGAGGGAGACATGAAGAAATACAGGAGTCACAAAACGCTTCATCACGGATGGTCTCGTGTCTCTTGTGGTGCACTGTGCCCGCACATCACACCCTATTACACTTTCACGGCGCGAAAGGCAGCAAGGGCCACATTGCTGGATTTGACAAGAGGAACGCGATGCGTTTTACGGTGGCTCTCGATCCCGTAACACACGCCATTGCCAGGTTGGGAAGATGCACTTGATTCAGGAGTGCCGTTCACACCTGTGGGTGTATTTGATTGTATTGCTTGATGCATGGAAGCCCAACGGCGGAGCTACTGGAGTGAATCCCTTAATCAATCTTCTGGTGACAAAGCGGAAGCGAGTACGCGCCGAGAATTTGTGGTTGCATTCCTGAAAATAGGCGATTCTTTGTTCTTTAACATGACTTCTTGAAAGAGGCGAGCCCTACTGTCACGAGAAGAGTTGTATCCACCAAAGGGTGTCAGATAGAAAACGTCCGTACAAAAGAGCACACGTACAACGTGTGCAACTTATACTGTAGTCTATGCTACCCCAAACCCAATTGTGAAACCGCTATGGCTATGTGCAAGGGCAAGCAATGAAAGCCCAAGTTTGTCAGCCACAGAAGAAGTAACTCACTACAATTTTTTTCTCTGGTTGAGTTTTCCCGTCCATGCCTTCTACGCTCAGACGCATGCACCTTGGTACCAGCATAAATATTAGGGCATACCAGCATATTCTTGTTGCTCGCATTCAGCACTCGTCGCCAGAGATTCGTTCGGAAAACATCAATATTAATATCCCTGGTCGATTGTGTCTCCTATCATGGAATGAATTCTTGCCCTACACAAAGAACTCCATTAATCCTCAATTTTTTTGAAATGAAGAGTGAAACAGGGTTGTCCGAAGTCCCCATGAGGACCATGGTTTACAGCATATCTATTCATACGAGACGCCGGAAGTGGTTAGTCGAAAGGTCTATCGAACTTAACAAACACACACCGCTTCACTTATAGTACTCATGCGAGATATGCCTATGTGATTGTTTGGTTTCCTACCGGAGACCTTGGCGAAGAAGGTGAAGGCACGAATCATCGAATCATGGCCTCAAAAGTCGCTGGCGCCATCACGCACATCGGCGGCGTTACGCAAATACTCGCAGGTGAAGAAGTTGCGAGACGCGAATGAATGGTTCGATACCAGCAGAAGAGGTTGTACTACAGTACAGTAGCTGCCTTCCGTGAAGGCGCCTAACTCTTGTCCAACGAGCCAGCCCTTGAAATTCCTTGCGACATGTGGTAGTTACGTTCTCACACAGACCGTGAAGTCCCTAGCTAGGCGTATTTCATACGAGAACTTGTCGGTACTGAGATCATAGACACAAAACAAACGTAACGCAGCAGGTCGCATCAATGAACCTTAACCTCCGGAAAAAAATAAAAAAAATCGTGGAGGTCGTGCCACTTTTGCTTTCCTAAGATGAGCGATGGGATGGCTGCCGGTGACACAGGATCTCGGTCAAACGAAAAATATGGGTTTCGCCTTCAAACAAAGACCGACCAAAGTTTTCATTTGGTACACAGTGGGCGGGACCTGTCGAGAAACTGACATTCTCCTACATCTTTCGGAGGAAAACCCTCTCGGGAACTTGCCCGGCTTTCTGAAGGGAAATGGGCGTGCGAGCGGCAGGGCCAAAGTACAATCACGAGGAAACTGTTACACATGTTCCCACCTGCCGATTTTGGCGGCTGAGTGAAGTCAAAACAAGTGACCACATACGAGTCATGTTTGAAAACTCCGCTTGAACAAGAAGCCATGTGCACAGCTCACTTCTCTTCTTCGTCGCCCAACAGTCTACAGATATGTTGGCGCTCAGGCGATGAACGTACACCGCCATTTCTTGTAACACTGATCCAAGACCCAAACACATGGCAGTCTGCGGCGCCAACCACGCTGCAAGAGATCGGGAAGCACTGGCCTGATTGCAATTACTACCCAGGTCCTCTTCGACGTCAATACTCGCTCCCTGTGTCAACCTTCCATCGACCTGAGACAGTGGAGGTTCTGCCCGGGCGCCAACCTACATGAACAGAATCATTGGCATCCCCAATCAATGGTCACTCACAGGACACCAAACATCCACCACACAAAAGTCAAGAAGTTCGCGAAAAACGTCGCATATACAAACCACGGCGAGCAGCTGACACACATAAAAGAAAAACGCTCTGTAGAAATGAATCCAAATGAGATCTGAATACAGCAGTCCAAACAGAAGCAAGAGCCACGTCACACGTAAACGTACGTCTATTATCACAGCACAAACACTGACCAGCCGACATCGACAAAGACATCAACAACAAACACATCACTAAAAGACCTAAGACCTTCCAACACGAGGCTATTGCATTCTCGTGCCACAACCAACGTGACGTCCCGTCACCTTACCCCGAATGGGGTAACATCGGACTGACGACGCGCATGTTTGTATCCCGGCACATCGCCTTCCCTCGCCACAGGCCAACTACCCCCAAAAAAAGGGTGCGCGACGAAACATTCTCGCACGCCCAGGTATATAACCAAGTGAAAATGATGTAAAGAACAACTTCGAGCTCCTCCCCTCGAACGAAATCTACACCACCGATTTGATTGAAATTTCGACCTCTAACCTGCTCACGATCTCGCCCTCATGACACATAATGCCGCATAGATGTTGAGAAATCGAGGCTTTCCGTCATCTGCAAGGGAAAACAGCACCAACGGACCCTTCGTCCCATCTCCGCTCCCCACAAGCATGCTGCTAGCGGATGGCAGCATGTTGTCAACATTGTGTGTGTACGCACATCCCACCATCGAAGAAGAAGAAGAAGTACGGTGTGTAGAGCATGAAAAGCTCATCGTCTCGGAAGGCTGAATCCACCAAAGCAAGGACGAGGGCAGAACCACTGTCGTACCCCCCCCATTCTGTTTTCTCAGTCCCTTCCTCCTGGCCTCTGTACACCGACAGCCCCAACGGTTCTTCCCGCCTACATGGCTTGCTAAACGGTCTCCTGGCCTGCCTGGGCGACAGACTTTTCTAACCTCTTCCCCGGAAATTTCCAGCCTCGCTCCTGCTCTCTACTTGTCACTCTGGTTGCAGCGCTTGCCAGACTAACTCCCTTGTTGTTTGTTCTCCAGGCATGTTTCCAGCTCCCAGCCCCCCCCTCGCTGCTTACGACCAAACAATGCGTCATCTTCAGTCCCACTTCAAGTTGGTCTCTGGCAGGGCGATGCGGCCGTCTCTGATCCACTCCTCAAAGTCCAGCTGTGTGACCATGATAGCAACAGGGGGGGGGGTGTACTCATAGTCGTGCATGCCGTAGTCGTTAGACCATTGACCTCGCATCCCTACAAAGCCGGGACGGAGCACGCCGGGTTCTCACCGGACCAGGCTCTCACATCACCAAGCGCGAAGCACCGTGAGGTATTCGGCGAGTCGCATGAAGGGTGAGCTGCATCCTGCTAAGGGTGTTCGGCATCTTGTGCTTACTTCCTTGCGTACGGATGACAGATGCGTATGACTTAATTTATTTTCTGGTGCTTTCACTTCCAGAGACAGTTATAAGCACTGTGTAGCTGCCTCGAGGATGCTTGACCATTTTAACACAACGTGGTGCGATCATCCCCCTTGCGCGGAGTGAGGTTTCTCCACCCCGCACAACATGATCTACTCGACCACCATTATGGTTACCGCCAAAAAAAAAGAGGTAAAAAAAAAGAAAAAGGTAACCTGGTTGCCGAGTTCACGAAGTGAATTGGCTTCTTTTACAACGTCGTTGCCAAGCGACGAAAACCCAATCCCGATGGCAAACACCGAGGGGGGGGGGGGGGGGCGACAGGGGCGGCCGCAGGGTCATCATGACGTCAATACCAAACCACGATAAATAACACAGCATGCTTCATTCTACATACGCGGTTTCCTCCTCCTCCCGCCAACATTTCTAGCCCTCGTTGTGTGAATATTAAATTAAAAAGTCCACGAGCATTCATCCTTCGTCGAAGGTACATCCAAGCTCACGAGCAGAAATTCCCAGCAACACAAATCGCTGTGAAAAAGGGGTTATCACCATCATTGAATGCGGCCCCCATCAGCGTCAGAACAAAAACAATACATAGAAAAATTGAACAAGGGTGGTAAAATAGCCAACCTGGATATGCGAGAAGGAGAACCGCAAGTACAGAAACCACACGTGCTTGTGAAGTGAAAATAGCGCAATATATATACTTTTTCGCAGCTCATTGAATCGATCATGCAATAAGCGTGCTACAGCACGTCAAGCGGGACATAGTCGAGAGAGAGGGTTAGCGACATGTGCTGGAGCGATACGAGCGCCAACCGAAACACACTAACTATTCACCACGAATGAAAACACGGCAAAATGTCACGGGGTGTAGCGCCTCCTGTCATCCGTGTGGTGCGTTGGCAACACACAATCACCTGGGTGGAATATTCCCGGACGCGAGTAGCGCGCTTGTACGGAAAGAACTCCAGCACCCCAGACTGCCCGTCGCCGGAAACCGTCGAGACGCAGCACCGGTACCACCTCCCGTCGTCCCACAGCACCTCCGCCGTCGTGCCCAGTCCGAAGAAGAGGCCGCTCGCCACCCAAGGATGCCCCCCGGCCGCCACCGCTGCTGTCCCCCTTTTCTTGCCTCCCGTTGTTGTCGCCGACGCGGGCGTCTCCCCAGCGGAAGAAGCGGGCGAGCAGGAGCCGCCGCTGGCACCCGTCGTCTTCTTCTGCTTCTTGGCGGAAGCGGGAGTGGCGCTCCTGCCGGTGCTGCTCTTCTTTCCTAGCATCGACCGGTTCCCCCCGTCCGCGGCGCCGCAGCAACCGCTAGCCGCGGGCTGCTGCTGCTGGTGCTGTAGCTGTGCGACCTTCCCGTCTGCAGAAACGCCTGGGCCCTGCTTCCCGCTGGACGATACGCGGCCGGCAGTCGGAGCTGGCCAAGGCCTGCTGCTTCCGTTCCGGCGGCCCGCTTGGTGGCTTGCCGGCAATCCCGCCGCATCTCCGCCGCCCCCGTGTTCTCCGCCAGCCGCGGGGCCCCCATCCCCCCATCGGGCGGACGCGTCGGAGCCAGGATTGCCCAGCAGGACAGCTCCCGGCTCCTGTTTGGACACAGCCAGTCTTCTCCTCGGGGGGTTCCGGTTCAGCGCCGCGCTGAGCTCCCTCGCCTTGCGCTCGTCGTCGTCCACGGACGTGACGGCGACAGATGCGGCGGTGACAGAGCGGCGGCGGTGGCCGCTGCTGCTGCTGCTGCCAGCCATAGGCCGTGGATGAGATGTCGAAAAATGACGGCGCGTCCAGACCCAACT
>FN649750.1:3113137-3131443 GCA_000310025.1 Ectocarpus siliculosus | reverse complement strand
CCGCCGCGTCTCGACGAAACGCTGGTCCTAGTCACGCCGCCTGCTGCTCGTCGACCAGAACCAGCCTCCTTTCCCCGTTGCTGCTGCTGCTGCTGCTGCTGCTGCTGCTGCTGCTGCTGCCGCTTGCTACCGGTGGGGCCGGTCAAGCAGTTCGGAGCTTCGGCCTCGTCGTCCTCTTGGGAGGATTTGGAGTCGTCGTCGGGGATGACGGTGGCGGTGTTGGTGCCGTCGCCGTCGTCTGCCGCAGCCTTGCCGCTACGGAGGTCTTGCCTGCTGCCCCCGCTCTTCTTCCCTGGTATCGTGGAGAGAGTACCGGCGGCGGCGGCGGCGGGGGTGGGATGCCCACCGGCACCGGTCCAAGTTCCTCCGCCGCTCCCACCGTCAAGGGCAACCGCGGAGGCTCCTGTGGTCGTAGCCCTACCATGCGAAGGCCAGGCGCCACCGCTGCTGCTGCTGTCACTTGTCCAACTGGTAGTCCGGTCTCCCTTCTCTTGCGCATCATCTCCACAACCCTCGTCATCCTCGTCGCTGTCGAAGAGTACCACCGGGTCCGCGGCCATCAGCACCCTCACCCCGCCCACATCGCCGGCACCGGCACCACCAGCACCAGCCATCGCCCGCTGTGCTACCGCCTTGCAGTCCTGCGGCGTCCACTCCCACGGGCGTCGAGGCCTCCTGTTCATGGATGCGGGTGCCCCAGGGCCGGAGAACGAGCCCGTTGCCGTCGCGACCGATCTCAAAGCAACATCACCTCGCGTTGTTGCTGCTTCAACCGGGGGTGCAGGGGCCGAGTACCGCCCGTCCCTCGCGCGAGTCTCCTCGAATTGCTCCGCCCTCTTCGTCCAGCTGCGTGCCACGACCACGGAAGGATGCCCTACTGAAACGGCGGCGCCAACCCTTCGCTTCTTCTTCTTCTTCTTCTTCGTCGCCACTGCTGTTATCCTCTTGCCGGTGGTGGCCTTCGAGCTCCGGGCAAGCGTCGCGCTACCGCCTCTCTTGCTGCTTGGTGGCCTTTCCGTGGACTTGGTGCCGCTAGCGTTGGTTGGATTTGTCCCGACGACTTTGCTGGCTTGTTTCCCTCCAGGCGGAGATGGGGCAGCAGCAGCAGCAGCAGCAGCAGCAGCGGCGGCAGCGCCGCCTTTCGAAGTAGGCGTTTTCTTCTCCATCAACACGCGCAACCTATTACAATAGGGATGGATGGAACAGAGAAGCGTCGGCAACGAGAAAAATCACAACAAAAACGACCAGCATCTCCGTCAGTCTCTAAAATCAGCGAACGAACCATGCACGAGGACCCGCCTGCAGGACAGGGCATCGCCAATTGTTGCATGAGATTCCAAACCCACTGGCCCGAGAAAGCGCGAATGCCTCAGTTGGCGGCGAGGAGTCAAAATCAAACGATATGGTTTTCGGAAAGCTGTCCACGGGATATGTTCCAGTGACGCCATTTTCGGCACCATCACTGCCGTTTTTGCTGCGGAGTAATCGGGCTTATCGGTCCAGGGGATGTGGTACCTTGCGCAACCGACGGTAGTACGGGGCAGGCTTGGCCTTGATGGTGCGGTCCGGTGAACCGCCTAGAACTACCAAAAACTTGCGTGCGTCGTGCCGCCGTCCGACTGCTATGTATGCATACCCCCGATTCATTAGCCATGCGCATTCAATCGTGCGTGCGTCCTCTGTTCCTGTTTCCTCGTATCTAACCTTCGTGGTCGCAAGCCACGCCTACGGTTTGCCAGTTCGGGTCCGGTTAACCGCAAAACTCGCGTGCTCGTCGGCGCTCACGGAGCAAAAAATGGTCGTATTCTGAAAGCAGCAGAATTTGCCACTATTATATCTAAGACCCACAGCCAGTATGGTACTAGCATCACCTCTATTCCGTACCGACGTGCCATATTGGCGCGACATCCTCTTCGAAATGGGGCATCAGAGATGTAATGCCTCTCCATAGCTGCAAGTACAGCAGTGGCGGAAGGGGACGCCGGTCGGTATGTGCCCGGCGAATCAACCGGCGCTATTCGGAGGGGCCGGCGCTATTCAATTTACAGAACGACTTGGTGATTTCAGTCTCTGCCCAGAAATTTCACCGGCGCTATGCAGGGCCACCGGCGGTATTCAACCGGTATTGTTGAGCGCTCACTATTGTACACGATTTGAACGCCAACAAGTCAACCCACGCGACATCCTCAAGTGATGCAATTGTATGTACCGCCGTATATGACACAAGATAACACACACCCTGGACCGATTTTCATAGCTCGATTATTCAAAAGCAGCAACAGTCGCAGGGCCGAAATCGGCGGCGTTGAAGCCGTCTGGTCGAGAGCTCTCTGAAATCGTATCCTTTCGTCTATGCATCCTCTTCGTCGTGGAGTAATCGAGCTTTGAAAATCGGTCCAGGGTGTGTGTGTTACCTTGTGTCCTTTACGGTAACCAACACCACAGGTGTGCAAGCCTGCTACGGACGACTCACTTCACGTTGGAGTGAGTGTCTGCCGTAGACCTGACAGCAGAAGGCGGTTATTCCCACGTCTGCATCTATGTAAGCGCAACTCTTAGTCATTCGACATGACATGTGGCAGCAGGCTTCGTCATCGGTACATCGACGCTGTACACCACACTACATGAAGCTGAACGGCTGTACGCTGCTATCCTACCCGTACATTACGCTGACGCCCTACCCTCCCTTGAACGCGGCACAATCATGTTGACGGATCAAGATTAGTGAAGAGCAGGGTGTACCGGTTTATCGCATTCCTTCTTAGTGAAGGTGTGTATTATTGTACTTGTCTTAAAATAGTGGCATAGTAGCCGAGGCAGGGCTTTACTGCTAGTAAGCAACAAGGGTGGAGAGGACCTGTCCCCCACATGTTGGTGATGACATGCCGAGAGAACCCAACCGCATAGCTACAGTATATACGCCCACTAGCCTATACTCGATTTTTACAAGTGAATAGAATGCTCAGCAGGGGAGGGGAGGGAGTTGCGAAGGTACAATATTGCGGATCGGAAAACCACTTTTGCCGTCTTGACGTTTCGTTTCAGAGAGAGACAGACAGACAGACAGACATAGAGAGACCACAACCCATGCGCACAAAGACCACCCAGATGATCGCATAGACTAGATAAGGAGAGAGGAGAGAGGGGTGAATTGTTGGGGACTACACCATACACAACTGCAGTAGCGCTGTGTTTTCGGTAGAGCCCCCGGAGCGTCTGCCCATGGGTACGCGTAGGGCGGCGGGTGTTGCTACACTACAATCTGTTTGAAGGGTGTGTTGGGAATGGATGCACAGTAGCAAGTGACCACCACTTACGGATGATTGCCATAGAAGGACGCGAGGGTTGTCTGGTAGAGTGCCCTGAGCTGCCTGCTCTAGGTACAGCAGTGCTACATTCGTGCTATCCTGTATCCAATACAACGGCGATGATGGTCCATTAAAAAATTGAGCACAATATACGCACTGCCCATTTACCCGTCTCCTCTGTTGCTTGACAGCCTTTTCTCACCTTGGTCTGTCTCGATGTGCTAATTTGTAGGGCAGGGAACACAACCGAGCTGCTATGTAGCTGTGGATGGTGAATGACCGGGATGATGATGTACTGCATACGCTACAGCAGTACCACGGCGGGCGCATGTTGACGGCAAGACCCCCCTCTCCATAGTATCATTTGCGGTGCCCCCGAAACGTTGCTGCAAGTTGCTGAACCACTCGACTCCTGTACGCTGTACGCATTTGCGCTGCTGTGGAAGGGGCTGGCTCGTGGTGGGTAAGTTCGAGGGCCTTATTGGGGTTTAGCGACGCGGGCCTTGAGGATGGTTATCCGTGTTATGCATTGTGATGAAAATCCCTATTGCGATCCTCTGCCTGACCTCTGATGGAAATGCATGTTATCTCCGTTACAGCGGCATCCCGTACTGCACGCGTGTTGCAGTAACGTATGTGTAGTGCCATACATAGGCGTAGAGAGGACAAGCCGGGAGTGGTGACGGTGATGGTCCATGGTTCACTCGTCGCGATTCTCGGGGGAGCGCATCCATGTAGTATGTGTGTGATAACTGGTTTACAGTAGTCTTTCTCAGTTCGAAGCTCAGCGAAAGTGTGCAAATCAACCATTGCGGTAGTTGCCGGTACAGTAGCAGCATCATCATCAACATGTTCGTTTTTCGTTTGTGCGTACCAACAACAACGCTTTGGTTCTCTGCTGGGTTTTGATGCATGCGACCGATGTACCGATGTATCCAGAGACCCCCATCTCTCGAGGCCCCATGCCCTTCCGAGGCAGCTCGCTCCCGAGGAATGAGGTTGGACAAGGGCAGCAGCAGTCGATTGCATCACTCTTTTCTGAAACCCACAGCGTAGTTGTACAGCAGTTGCAGTACCGGTACAGCAGTCGGGTAGACTAAGTACAAAGACTTTTCGGGGCGTTCAACTCGACAACTACTTGTACCGCTGTACCATACATGCATACGCCCCTCGTTCCCGTTACCAGCAACGAGCAAGAGAGTCCCACTGTTGCATCCTAGTATGTACGTACAGGAGTGAAGGACACAATGGAGCAACACGCGTAACTCGCTCAGATAAAGATGCGGTGGTCGTGGTGTCGTGATATCGTGATCTCGAAGGCCGACAATTCAACAAGCATTTGTCACTGCTCCTGTACTTGTATGCATACTCCCAAGAGCCCCTTGAACTGAGGCCGTCTACTGCAGTTGCAGCGCTGATAGTGGTGGGAACTACTGCTACCGCCGACCCCCAGTTCAGGAGATAGGACCGATTGTCAAAGCTAGATTTACTCAAGAGGACGAAGAGGATGTACAAATCCGTACCCCAACACCACCAGTTCCAGTACCGCATGCCTTTTGCTGCAAAGTAATCGAGATTTGTCCAGGGTGTGATTGATACCTTATGCTACCGAAGACATTTAGAGACGCGTTCGCAACAGCAGCAGTAGCGGCCACCTTGCACCCCCTCGTGCAGCCAGCGATGATTGCATCTTTAGCTAGCAGGCGCCAGCCGGCACCATTGTAGGAAAAAGAAGACCATGTTCATCGTTCGGATGCACAAGCTGTGTGTACGCCATCCCCTTCACATTCAAAACCGCTCCGATCCGATCTCAGTACCTTCATCTACCCGAACTAGTCGAACACCTGACGCTGTCAATTCCCGTGGTCACATGCTAACTTACCCAAAAAAGAAAAAAGGCATCCGAACATAAAATTGGACCCGAAGGTACCTCTTATTTGTTTGTATATTTTGCACCTTTTGGTATGCATATGTTCTTGGGAAGCACCTGCCGGGGTCACCACACAGGAGGGAGGCCAACATTGTAGTCTAGAGGAGTTTTTTTTTACATCTGCGGTGCTCGCCTTAATTTCTCGCCGCGAGAAGAGAAGGATTCAGTCCCTCCTGCCCTCGTCGTACCATACCATACCGTCAACTCTACTGCTATTTAGTGTACAGACGAATCATTCGCTTTCCAGATTTTCTTCAGCACCATACCATGTGAGAAAAAAATTCCAGTTCTTGTGGTCCTATGGTTCTGCTGAGATTCGAACCCACATCCCAAAGGCCATTTGAAGCAGCGACGTGCGCCCTGGCACGCTCAGATCTGCTGTTTCTGCGGCCACGTACGTAATACAGTGGGGGCCCCGGTTTTGCGACCCCTGGTGTCACGACGAGATGTGGCCGCTATTCAGGGCAGGTCGCTAACCCGAACCAACAACTAATAGCAATAGCAGTTATACTACCGGGGTGCGGCGGTTCCACGTGATTTGCTGGTCGCTAAACAGGGCATGTCGCTAAACAGGGATTAAACCACCCTCTCTTTATTAGAATGCTGCGGCTACTGTTGTTGTTGTTGTTGTTGTTGTTGTTGTTGTTGTCTTCACATTCAGAACCGTTCCGGTCTCCGCTCAGTACCTCCTAATGTCCGTACTGGTCCATCTGACGCGAACGCCTGTACGGTCGTAAAAGCCCACGAATCCGCGTGCAGCAGTGTGGTATCTTATGCAACCTGGGGTAGTTACCATCTTAGTCGCCACGTTTGCAAGAAAAGTAGTTGACGCTTCCATCCAAGCTTGCGTTTTCACGAGGACCCTCGATGCAACGAGAGCGCCAAAGTTCCGCCGGTGGTACCTATAGCGATGGCTGACAAAGCAGGCTGCGAAGAGAACATGGCTCGGGTCAAGCACCTGCTCGCATTTGACAGCACCCACCCGCCAGTTGACCAGTAACCTTCCCAGTTTTTTTTTCGCATTTTGTAAACATGTTGAATACAGAATACAATCGAGGGAGTGGGGTTAGGGTTAGGGTTGGGGTTAGGGAATATAGTCTGCGTCCCCCCTCCCTCTTCTATTTCCTCATAAACTTGTTAATCGCGCGAAGGCAGTCCCCGTTGACGCCCCTACCTTACACCTTTCCGTTCTCTACTCCGTGCTGCACCACCTAAACAGGCGTTTTGACAACAGCAGCAACGGGTGCTGACGACAACAACAACAGCAGCGGGGACGAAACCTCCGCGATTACATCCACCACGAATGAGTGACCTGGTGGCACCGACGCCCGCAAGGGCAGGCGAAGCTCCCGGCGTTGCAGCAGCAGCAGCTGCTGCCGGGGCCGTCGGAGGCGGTGCTCGTCCGGCGGTGGCGGAGCTTGCGGGTGAAACGGCGTCGCCCCCTCCGGCCACCTTCACGGCGGTGATCAACATCAAGTGTCCGGATCAGACGGGAGTGGTGAGTTTATTGCGGTGGTTCTCAAGAACAGGAAGGGTAACAACGGTATGCGTACGTTTGGTTCGTATCGCTTTGTTCGGGAATGTATCGGGGCCATTCAATAAGAATGTGATTGTCGGAATGGTTGCTACTTTTCCCAACAGAGTGGTAGCAACAGGGATGGACAGGAAGGACAAGAGCGGTGCAATTAGCTCATTACAACTGGAAGGATAAAAAATTGTTCATCACAATACAGTAGGGACGAAAAAGAACGGTTCATTTTGTTCATACCAACAGAGAGCAACAATGTTGTACCAATAGTTTACTTTGTGGGAGTTTGGGTGGTTGTTTCCCCGCCTTGCTTGGGGGCCCTTTCGGGTTCGTCCGACTTGTAGGTGTCTGCCTGCCTACCTGTCTGTCGGCCATCCACAGCAGTCAGTCAGTAAATTCGGCGGGACATACACATACCCCGGTTTGCTCGAGACGCAGGCTGTATCACTCAAACAAGAGCGTCTCACTTTGCTTGAAAGAAGGCTGTATTTTGCCAGGTTCCACCAACAATAGCATCTACAATAGCATCTGGCATCTGGCTATTGTAGATGAGGGTGAAACTGGCGATATAGAGGGACGAAAACAAGTTGAGGCGTTGTCTTTGGTTTCGTTCTTTTTTTTGCGGAGGGCCAAGGCCAACCGTCTAGTCCCAGGCAGCACAGAATCAACGTAGCACCAAGAATCAAAACCAGAATTGAGCTCCGATTGGTCGACAAACTCGTATGCATGTGCACGCTCGAGCTTATCACGAGGGTGGATGGAATGCCGAGCTGCACCCATTGTACTGCAGCTTCTAACCCACCCAAACATGCGGAACACCGCGCCTTAATTTTTTGTTGTTGTGTGGTTATGTGGAACATCTTGTTGCAACCGTGGGATAGTGTTCTCACCGGGATACATACGTGAAACAATACCGTGGAAATTAACTGCAGGTGGCTGCTGTGGCGCACCTGCTTCACGGGTACGGCATCAATATCGTGGAAACTGACCAGTTCACCGACCCCAGTTCGGCCGTGTACTTCCAGCGGTTGAAGGTCGACTAGTGAGTAACTGCTGCTGTGACTGTGACCGGCATCAATCGCCATCCCGGGAATCTGAATCTTCGGTCCGCACTTTTTGTTTTGGGGTGGGTGTGGAAGGAAGTCTCGGTGCCCAATGTGAACACTGCTATGTGCCGAAATTCTATTACAGGGAGCGCTAAGTTTCTGTAATTCGGCTTGTCGTTTTGGCTCCAGACGTGTCAAGCGCAGGCTGCCATCGACACACTGTTGGGTACAATCCTAGGCGCTCTATGAGGAGGGTATGCGCCAGACCGATCCACCCACTCTACGGGGCACTCGCGCTATTCGATGTATTTTCCGTCTTGAATATTCCACTATGCCATCCAAACCAATTTCGCCCGCCGTATCGCGGGCACCCGCCTTCTATAGCCTGCCTAATAGAGGGCCTACGACTGTATTGGGTTATCCGTTGATACGATACGATACGATACGATGCGATACCGGCCGGTACCGATCTGGCTGAGTCGTTTCGAATAGCTTAAGCGTCCTGCCCAAAACAAGCGAAGAATAAGAACAATATTCAGCGTATAATTCTTACGTAAAAACTCCACCCCCCTTCGTATCAATTCCCATGGCATCCTTGTCAACGAAACAGAGCACGGCCACGGTTCCCCCTGCCCCCCCTTTCTCCGACGGGGTACGCTGGCTTGCTTGGTACCTGAACGTGGCCTATCTCTGTATTGACCACTGACCGCTGACACCGCTTGTGCCCCCCCCCGCCCCCGCCCCCCGCTGCCGCGCCCGTCGATGCCGCTCTTTCCACTGCGACCAATGCGGTGTCAATCGATCAACGCCTGTGTCCTTCATACCATGTGGTATCACTGCTGTGTTGTATTATTTGGTGGTCTTGGGGTCGGGAATGTGACATCTATCTGGTGGTGGCGATGTGTTTCGTGGAAAGCACTCTGATGACCATCGGTGCCGCGAACACCGGGGTGATGGAGCAAGCCCTACGAGAGGTGATGGTTAGAGCAGCAGCCATGGCTAGAGCAGCAGCCACGACGTCGTTGTTCGTGTTCCGCATGCATACGGCCGCCACCCGCAATCCGCACACCACCCCGCGAGTTGGTTGGTGACGTTGTTGGCTGGGCTTTGAAACGTCAAAGCGAATCGAGTTTCGTGCGAGGCGTATATAGATATCCTCAAGACCTGTTTTTGTTGCTTATTGGTTAGAAGAAGGGTGTAGGATGCTCTGGTGGGTGGGTGTTTTTTGTGCTTGTCGCCCCGTTCTTCCGCTATGCTCTCTCTCCCCCCCCCCCATGCTGAACCACTGTTTGGATTGCACTCGATGGTGGGGTTGAACGGGCTCATTGATGGGCGACGGCGTAAACGGACGAATGGGATGGATAACACAACCACTCCATGCCTGGATGGACCAAACCGCGATCGATATATGGGCGAATCGATGGACGGACGGACGGGCGGGTATTCTTTGCCCGAATGGACCGACCAATTTGTCGAACGGATGGATGATGTATGTTTGGATGGGCTATTCATGACCGGACCAACAACATTTTCCAGCTAGCCGGGCGGTACAAGATGGAGTGGTCCATCACATACCGCAACAGAAAACAGAAGGTGGCTATCCTGGTTTCCAAGGATGACCACTGGTGAGTCAGTGACCTGCTTCTGTTTTTCATTGCACCGCCTAAGCGGCATGATAATACGCGGGTGGTTAGCCTTGGTATCTGCCACCCTTTTTTTTTTTTGGCTGCTAGCTTCTGTAGGAATCTGTGTCTATAGACTTTTGAACAAACTGTTTTTCGATCAGCCCTATGTATGGGTTAGGTAGGGGGGTATTTCATACAACGGCGGTGTATCAGAACCTTCCTTTGCGTGAGGTCATGGTAGAACCCCGCGGGTCCAACCTCCTCCTCCCGCTGATAGCCGTCTGAGATGAGAGGCCAGACGTCAGAGGGGAACCGGAGCAAAGCATTCCGCCTGCAGCAGCCGCACGTGACGTGTTTTTCCAAGCAATGTGGCTGATAAGAATGTACTTGTACGCCCTTTCCTTCATCTCTTTCAGTCTATCACCCCGAAGAGCGCTGTAAGTCGGGGTCCCCTTCTTACCATCATGGTTTCTTCGTCCCCGTTCCCCTGCCATCACCATGCCATGTTACGCACGCAGTCGGGGTGTAGACTACAACATACTGCCTGCTTTCTCGCGTTGCCTCACTCTTCTCATCACTGGGCGTCGCGCACCCTGCTCTTGTTCGCGGTTTTCATTTTGCGTGGCCCCTTGTTCACTCCGGACCTATCACCCTACAGTCCTTGACCCGCCCTCTGTTGTCCTGGTTTCAGTTGCCTTACTCCCTCGATCTTCTCCCTTGGTGCGCATTTTTCATTGTTGCCGCGGAATTTTCTCCCCGCGTGGTGATTCTCCCGAAACGGCACGACGGCGTGCTTCTTGAAGTCTGTACGACCTTCTCATCAGACACCGAAGCGGGGAGCTGGACTGCGTAGTGTCGACCATCATCAGCAATCACGATAAGCTGAGGTGATGCACGGAGCTTGTAGACTCGAGGGTAGGCACGTAGGATAGTTGTCCGGGTGTTTCACGCTTCGTTCGTGACATGTGCACTTTGCGACGCAAGTGCCACCGGTCACTTTGCGACGCAAGTGCCACCGGTTGGTTTGGTGGCTATGCTGCAAGGCTTTCATCCGTGAATGTGTAAGTTGAATGAACGGCATGAGCATTTTCGACCACGCTGGCGCTTTGCTACACGGCATCCATCGAAAAGACGATCTACGCCGAAAGCACCGAACGCGCTTCGCTCCGTCTTAGCTTACAAATTATTTCACCAAATAAACTCTTTTATCAAGACTCGTACGAAGGGAAGTTCCTTGCCACTTTCCGCTTTCAGCGAACAGCAGACGCACCTGTCCTTGTTCTCTCGAACGCCGAGCTACAAAGTGCTGCGGCGTGTTTTTCACTCCACGACAGCAGCGGCAAACATAGGTATCTTATTTTATTGTAATATATATCCTGTCCGCAGGATGTGCTGTCGAGACATTGCCAGTGCTTGCCCTCCTGTGCTTCGGTCCGTGTGTACCGGCGTGTCGTCTTGGACGGTATTATCCATGTACTCTTTGTGCCAGCTTCGTCTTGAGGCGTTGCTTTCCGTGGCACGTGGTGCCTTCTGTCTTCTGCGGGTTGTACCAGGAACGTGGCGGATATGTTTGGCGTCCCGTTTGCCTTGGGGCGTTTTCCATGCACTCTTTGTACCACCAACCTATTTAGTACTGAGGCGTCCCTCTCCGTGGTATGTGGTACTGTACCGTATGTCTGCTACGGGTTTTACCAGGAACGTGGCGGATATGTTCGGCGTCCCGTTTGTGCACCTGCCGATACCCCCGAAGGATCAGGGAGGAAAGCGGGTGCAGGAGATTCAGGTAAGGTTGCCACACTAACACGTATCGCGGTACCGTTCCTAGCACAATCGTGGAGCGACAGTGATGTACAAGCGTAATAGTGGTCCCTGTATACAGCTGGCCTTTTAGAATGTGGAAGAGGTTGGATATTCCATCTCTGCCACGCAGTTTCATCGGTGTCGTACCGTGCGACCGACCTTAATCAGGGAACCATTAGGCTCCGTTCCGGGGCCCCTACTCTGTAGTAGGAGTGAAGTGTAGGGTCCAGGAACTTCCAAACGTCCGTCCACTGTTTCAAATGCTGTTCGATCCCGATGTTTTTGTTTCAAATGTTGTTTGCTCCCGATGTTTTTGACCCGATGCAATGCGATCGACGATATATACAAATCCTCAACAGCAAGGAGTGAATAAATCTCAGCTGTCAATTATTGGACAATTCTTGACTGTTAGGTATTGTCGAATGCGGCCATGAAACCTCATCCAATTCCACGCTTATTGTGTTTTTGACCGTAACAAACGTCGCGTCAACACCGCTGCTATCGCCTGTCTCCTAGCCGGTTCTCGCGAAACGATCACAGTTCCACCTCGGCCCCAAAAACCAACAACACCACCACCCCTTTTTACTGCTGATGCACCGGTGACTTCCTCCCTCCCTTCCTCCCACAAACACGGGACAGATCGAAGAGATCCTGGAGAAGGAGTCGATCGACCTCGTGGTCTTGGCGAGGTACATGCAGATTCTCACCAAGGACTTTTGCGACAAGCACTGGCAGCACACCATCAACATCCACCACAGGTGCGTCGTCGTTACGCCAGCTGGGTACGTCCTGCATTCCCCTGCGCGGGCCCCCCTCATTGTGCTGCGGGGGGGCTGCACCATACGCGTCTTCGGGCGGCGCCAGTTTGATGTTAGGATTCGGGGGGGTACCGCGGGTGTGGGGTTTTTAGCTTCTGGATTGTGCTGACCTTTCGCGGCACGATTTGTTTTCTCTTGGCTCGGTGCACACGTTCGATTGTTCGATTGGCATGCTTGCAGCAAAAAGGTGTATGATACGACTTACAATAGGAATTGATACAATATCACACACGTCCCGGGACAACATTGTTATCACGCACGTGCCGGGACATTTGTCGGGTTTAAAGTGGAAGCCGTTGTGTCCCAACTGTTTCGCCCCGCCAAGCTTGTTGGTCAAGCTTGTTGCTGAGAGGCCGCTGCTGCCTGGGTTCTTTCTTGGTAGTCGATGCTGCTGAATGTGCCTGATTTTGCCTGTTGTTGTGGCTGCTGCTGCGGCGCGGCTGTGCTTGTGTGTATGTAGCTTTTTGCCGGCCTTCATGGGCGCCAAGCCGTACCACAAGGCTCACGCACGCGGGGTGAAGATCATCGGTGCTACCGCCCACTACGCCACGACGGACTTGGACGCAGGCCCCATCATCGAACAGGTGTGACATATGACATTGATGACATATTACGGGTACAGTAGGGGTAGGTTCGTTCTTCGTTCCTAGCGGTGTCTTTGCACTGCTGCCATTGCTACTGTACATTAGTTGCATGGCTTCTTTCAGTAGTATTTCGTGTCTCGTGTTAAGAGTGTTGCTCCGGGGTGTTTTTTTTTTTGCATTTTCGTTGTCAGGTTCCGTATGTATGTGTTGCCTCCCGCCCCACCTCAAATGTTCAGGGTTGCTCCGCCACTATTGCCATCATCATTGGGGGCTGGGTAGTCATGGTGCGGTTTTTTTCTTGGCCACGTTTCGACGTTTGAGGGCTTGGGGTTTGAAGCTTGGTGACGCAGTCACACGAACTACGCTGTGCAAAATGGCTCATGTTCCTCGCTAAAGCGAGTGTGTAGTTTTTATGCATGCAAAACAATCGACTTGACAGTCGACGAGGAGAGGAGAAAAAGAGACGGCTGAATGCATGTGGCGGTGAACTAAGGCAAGCACCAAGAAAAGGAAGATGAATAAAAACAACAAAGAGAAACTCCACGGTGGGGGCTCTCCGATGTTGCCCCGATTGGTACCTCCGAAAGCGAACCACCGAAAGGTTACCCCGTTTTTGTCGAGAATGAAATGGATGGATGGCACGCTGTCATCGCACAGGAGGTGCTGGATGGAGCGTTGCGACTTGCCTGGAACTGTTTTTTCCGTCGAATGGAAATTAAATCAGAATGGACCTCCCTAAACCCGCGGTTATTTTTCGCCCCTTCCGTGAATGGTTGTGAACAAACATTACCAGGACGTTACGCGTATCAGCCACAGCGACTCTGTGGCGGACATGATTCGCAAAGGCAGAGATCTGGAGAGGCTGGTGCTGGCGAGGGCTGTGCGTTGGCACCTGGCGAGCGCCGTCCTAGTGGAGGGGAACAAAACGGTCGTCTTCATGTCGTGATGGTCGTTCCTTCCTGTTCCTCCTCCGCCAGCTCTATCCTGGTCACTAACTCTTCGTGCGTCGACCTCCCACTTTTTTTGTGTGATTTGTTTTGGTCTTGTTTAGGTCTTTATTGTTCTCATACAGGCTCCGACGTCGCCGACTTACCATTGTAGGGGTCTTGATGCCGTCGTCAGTAGAGCCAACACAACGCCGCCGTTTTCCCGTATTTGGCCATCTATCGGCGCGTTCATTCGTTCAAGAGCCTTGATTGTTTTCGGTTTGACGTATGATATTACTGTTTAGGACGCAGTTGATGGGTATCAACGCGTGTCACTACATTCCAGCTCTGAGTGAACGTGCCGTTTTCTTTTGTTTTGCCGAATCTTTTTACCAAGTTTTTCCGCTCGGCAAGAACATGGTGATCTTGTGGGCCATCACGACGCTTGGTGTACCCACCACTTCGGTCGACTAAATACTCGATCAACGAGCGAGCTCAAGGTTTGGTGTGTGTGTATGGGTTCTTGATGTTGTGGTTCTGTTGCCCGCAAGGCGTTACATTGCCCAGGTCTGGCTTTTTCCCGACGGCTTTTTTTATGACTGCGACCGCCAGCACTCACTCCTGCTTGGTGAAGTTAGTTCAAGCACCTGAGACGAAGGTCCTCTTGAATAGTAGATGGGTTCAACTGTATCCGTGATCTCGCGGCCATGTTCTTACCTTTTTTGTTGTCTGACAATATTGCAACGAGCCACCGCTGTCCGTTGAGGGCTTCGAATCGCGTTGCTAGCCGTGGAGGCAGGCACCAGTGGCAACGCCAACCGTTTCGGTGCGAAGAAAAACATCACTACCATGCAGTCGTGTTGATTGCCCTCGGACCGGCAGCTGGGAGTGAGTTAACGCAATTCTCCTTCCATGATAACTCAGAATCTCCTGTGCGACCCCGACTGGTGGGTCCAAAAACTGTACCGAAAAGTGAAAGAGGGCCGACGTGCAGAATAAATGGGATGACAGAAATAGGCTGTGCTGGGGGCGCGAAGCGAACTGGAGCTGATAAGAGATTTGCGTAGGAGTAAAGTCACGTTTACGGGAGGTCTCCGTACGTCGATAGGTTGTACGATCAGCTCAGCTTCACTGGGGTTTGTAAGAGTTCTACTACTTAGGTACGAAATACTTGCACTTCGAAATACACCTGACGTCACATTACATTTGTCACACTGTTTTCGACTGACTGGCCATCGGAGGCTCGTCAATGCATTCCCACAACCGCTGCGTGCACTGTCTTATCTTCGCCAACGTGTATGTGCACGACACGGCACTGACGTGACCTGGCTGGGCCGTTGGAGAGCGGATCCCTGGTACAATCTACTGCGCCCTACGGCAGATGTGTCTCACTAGCGAACATCCATTCCACCAACGTGTCATTCGTTCGCAGAAAATCGATGAACAATCTCCCATCAGTGCGCATGTCTTCCGGGACATCTCCACTCTACTGCAGTACCGTTCACAATTTTTGTCCTACACATAGCCCCGGCGCTGTTTCGTCAGTGTTAAGTTTATGCTAAAAAAAAATCAAAACAAAAATAAGAACTATTTACTTGAAGAGCACCTTTCGTGAGCTGGGTCAGGACTCCTTACACTAAAACCTATATAGCGGACATTTGTAGCCTACAAGAGGAACTACTGTACTGTAAGGGCCCAGCCTCGACCAAAACTAGAGCTTCTCAATATAGTGCGGGTACTACCTGCGTAACAAAGACAATCCTCCCGCCAGTACATACAACCCCCAGGTCTGGATTACCCCCCTGCGGTGATCATTCCGGATCACTCAAAGACTCTTTCTGCCAAAACTCCCTCAATCCGTCTTCCTTCTCAACACTTGTCCCCGGTCCCCTCGTGCGAGCGTATGCCTCCGCTCGGCCTTCCTCAGAAGGTCTTGATGATCTTGCGCCGTTGCTTATCAGTCGATAACCTGCCCGGACGAACAGCAGAAGAAAATACAGGTAGTGGGTGGGATGTCAAATACCAGTGACCGACATAGTCCCGTTCATTCGGCTGATACAGAGTGACTCACCAAGCCATTCTGTACTCTTGCTGAATAGTGCCGGTACATATTACTTCCTGTGCACATACCAACACCAAACAGCCCTCCCCACTGTAGTCGGTTGCGGAGGCTTTCTTTCATGCAACAGCTTCCGAGACGTCGAGACAGAGTGCTTGCGATAGATACGCAGTGAACTCTTCGCGGGCGCCCGTTTCGACGTAGGCCCCCATCAATACTGTGTACGTTTGTATACACGAAACAGCAACGACAAAGTTATGGCGTCCCCACAAATGATTTCTATGTGATGCCCGAACCACAAAAACAACACACACACCTATTCTTATGGAGAGCACAGGCGGGAATAAACCCACGCTTGCACAATGGGTCACGCAGATATTGGTTCGTACTTGTATGGCTTCTCCAAACCTGAAAACACACACACACACACACACACACACACACACACACACACACACACACATGCTGCCCCCTAACGGGGTCCCAGTTCATGGCAGATATAAGTGTTTTGTGTTTTCAACCGCACTAAGACTGACGTCTTTTCATTGGTCAGCCGGTTAGCGCGGTCGATGCTAAGAATAAAAACGCACACGCACCCAGTTAAATTTCCTTCACGAATAACAACACCGTTGCCACACACGCATCACCTCTTGTCCTTGAAGAGTTTGCTTTGGTAGAAACCCGAGAGATCGTAGATGCCGAACTCTCCGGCCTTGGACTCCAGGTCGTCCATTTCCACCTCCAGGGACTCGGGAGGGTTGCTGTGACGAAGGCGGTAGTAGGTCTGCTCATCCCGGAACTGCAGAGGGACAGCGACAGAACCCCATGCGACGTACAAATAACGTTAGCCGAAGCACATAGTACAAGCACGTGGGACCTCTCAAGCGTTGCTGCTGTCAAGGGATTGAAGAAGAATCACCATCTTCTGCAGAAAGAACATCGAATACTTTCCATCTTCTGCAGAAAGAACATGAAAGACTCACCACCTTCTGCAGAAAGACATTCAAAGACTCACCATGTTCTGCATAAAGAACATCGAATACTCACCATCTTCTGCAGAAAGAACATCAAAGACTCACCATCTTCTGGAGCTCGACGAGAAGCAGGGCGAAGAAGTCGGACGGGTCGGCGAGATACTTGCGGAAACCTCTCCTGAGGGCACGCCGTACCGATATCTTCTGGGCCTGGATGAAGCTCTCCAGAATCGTCGCTGCAGAAACGGAGCCATTTGCACGGAGAACACCTTCAGTGATTCGCGCTTTTTTTTCTATCAACTAAACACTTGGGATACAGCATGCAACCGGGAAAATTAGGGACAGGGTCTGCGTACCCCCTCCCCTCTATTTCCTCATAAACTTAATTGCTCGCAAAGGCGGTGCAACACGGTTGGGAGGGGGAAAGGTGGTGGGTGAGAGCGAAGGTCTGGGAAAGGGGCGACGGCGTGTTGTGTATAGTCAGCGTCTGCAACCAGTTGTCCACCACCCCAAAATCACGATATAAATACCGCACCGTGATTGTTGTTGTACTTTTGTGCTGAATGGTGTCCACATCCGCTTGTCCTGTTGCTCACTCTCACTTTCTCTCTCTCTCTCTCTCTGTCTGTCTCTCTCTGTCTGTCTGTGTGTGTCCTATCTCTAATATGTTTCACTCTTTCTGTTTCTCCTCTTTCTCCCAGCCCTCTCCCTCGTGCTCTCTTTGTTGCTCTACCCTCTCTCCCTACTGTGCACACGACTCCCCGCCCTTGCCAAAGCTACGACAGTCCACTTGTTGCCTCTGCTACATAGATGGGGGGAAAGCGGCAACTCATGCCATTGATGCACGTACTGTATCAACCAACACTCCCGTGACGGACTGCCTGCAGTACGCAAAAAGGTTATTAGTTATTTCGGAAAAACACCAGGGAGGGGGCACGCAGACCGTAACCCTAACCCTGACCCCAACTTAGCCGATACTACACTTTATCCAGTATGTTCGCTTAACTTGTTTAGCAAAACCAGCGTGGCCAAAGCCCCAGTCGTCACCCGTACAGCAGCGATATTCTTGCAGAAAAAACGTCCCACAAGACAACTATTAACTCTCCGTGCCGTCAAGACGAGAACCAACCGAGAAACAATACATGTACCGTCTCACCAATGGCCACGTCCACATCGTCCTCCCTTACGCTCTCCCTCAGGTGCATTCGAGCCCTGGCTTCCGCCATCCTCATCACCGATTCGATGTGCCGCACGGCGATAGGCACGCCCCCCGAGGCTGAGCTCTCGCGGCGCAAGTCTGAGTACAGGCGGGCGACCTTGTGGACACGGCCGGGGGGGGGGGGGGGCCTACCCTTTTTTTTTTTTTTTTTCATTCCTTAACGAAAAAACCCTTTTCCCCCCCTCCCCCAAAAAACGGGGCATTTTTCCCCCTGGGGCCAACCCCCATGGGCCGCCCTTTCTTCCTACTTTTGCCAAGGGTACCCCTTTTTTTTTTTTTCTTGCCCATTTACCTTTTCCAAATCCCGAAATCCCGGAATTCCTTCCTGGCTTTTAGCCCCTTTTCTGGGCCCCAATAAAATTTATGGGGTTTTCCTGGCCCAAAAATTTTTGCGCCTTTCTTTTTCTTTTTCCCGGGGGGAAATGTACCTTTTTCCCTCCTTTTTGGACCACGGAAATTTTTCAACTTTGAAAGAACCCGCAGGGGGGC
>FN649750.1:3087576-3110475 GCA_000310025.1 Ectocarpus siliculosus | reverse complement strand
GGGGGGCGGGGGTACTCATGTTTTGCGTGCCATAATTTTTAGATCGTTGACCACGCGTCCTGGAGACGACGGAGCAACTAGAAGGGGTGGAGGCGTTATCGTTAAGAGAACAGAGAATATCTACTCAATCACGGGAAGTCTACACGTTGGAGATAGTACCCCAGTACAAGTGGATGTGTTCAAGTGTTATTTATGCAAGGGAAGGTGGGAGGGGGGAGGTGAAACATTGTTAGAAATATGCCGGTGCAACCAATCACAAACAGACTATTGTACCCGTTAGGGTCTGGGTTATAAGTGAAACGTACACTTGTTCACTTCAAGGTGATGGGACGAAATCAAATCACGCACATTGGACAATAACCAGCAGAAGGGACGAGGGCTACATTTATTGTATGCATACGCCAACGAAACAAGGGGTGTGCTGCACCAGCGCCTGATCGAAATAGTGCCGACATGCAAACAAGCTGCGGCAAGCAACAACTGCAGCCACGCGCGAACGAACGAACGAACGAACGAACAGGGTGCCACCATTGAGACCGTTCAGACCATTCACACCATTCAGACCGTTCTGACCATTCAGATCATTGAGATATTGACAAGCAGTCGAATAGCTGTTGCTGTAACCAACAACCGCGTGAAAAAGCCAGCTTAGGGCGTCGATACGTGTGTAACGCATCATTCAGATCTTCACTCACCGTGAAGGGCACGAAAAGGTTTGGGTTTCAATCGCTACGCATCATTGGTTCAGACGTTCGCTCACCTTGAAGGACACACAGGCAATCGAACCGCTGCAGGATGGGGTCGGTGAGCTCCACATTCTCCGCAAGGGTCAGGGAGGCATCGTATCGACCGCCGATGGGGTTGGCTGCCGCCACCACCGCACACCTGAAAAACACGAAAATCCGAAACCGTAATTCAGTTGAATATTCATTGGTTGGTCGGTGTCAAGGTTGGCGTGTGGGGCGCTCCGTCCGCCTTTGGCGTCAACAAAGAGCGTTTCCCGGGCGTTAACGGGCTAGCTGCAACCAACCCACACCCGGATGTTCAAAGCTATCGCTCGCTAGCGATTGCTCGAGGGTCGTGTTCCTGGCTGGCAAGGACAACCGCACCATCCGTAAACAGTTCCACACACACACACACACACTTTCCCGAAGTGTCAAACTCGTGTGGGTGTTCTGCTCGATTTTCTCATTCTTGTCTTAGTCCAAGCAACTCTCGGCTAAGACCAAACTAACCCTGGCGAAGACGACGACGGCATGCCGTCATGCCTCTCGCTCTTGTGCACTGTCCGAAAAACGGCGGAAACAATAATTGAGAAGCGTCTCACTCGTCGTGAAACTCGCTGTTGCAGCTCCCATCGTAACTCCGCAACACCAACATGGAGTTGTCACGCACGACATTGGCGTGAATGCGCGGTGGGATTTCTTGATGATTGCTACAGCAGTATCGCTGTACCTGGCTTGCAAGGACGTAACGATGCCTGCCTTGCTGACGGATATGCTCTGCTGCTCCATTGCCTCGTGGATGGACGTCCGGTCCTGCTCGTTCATCTGCACACGGCAACGGCACGGCAACGGTAGGGTAAGGTACGGCGCGATACGGCAGTGGTAATGGTGCGTTTCGTTACGGCAAGGTATGGCATGGTACGGGACGGGATGGTATGGGATGATGAAGTATGGTACGGTGCGGTATGGTACGGGACGACGGGGTACAGTGCCAATATAAAGGGCAAACACAAAAAGAAGGAGCGCAGCAGGAGTCGGGTATATGGCGGACTGCAAAAAAAAAAAAGTATTCCAACCCACTCCGGCAAGGTCATGGGTGAGCCATCAATGCGCAACGACAACAACAACAACAACGGCACCTGCACCACTACTACCGCTGACAACAACAAAGCGCAACAGCAGCAGAATAACAACAACAACAACAACAGCAACAACAACCGACCCACCTTGTCAAACTCGTCGATGAGACACATGCCCTTGTCCGCCAGCACCAGCGCCCCTCCCTCCAGCGTCCACTCCTTCGTCAGGGGATCCTTGTGCACCCCCGCCGTCAGCCCCACGGCAGAGGCACCCTTGCCGGTGGTGTAGACAGACCGAGGGGCCGTCTTCTCGCAGTACTTGAGTACCTTTTTTCCAGTAAGCCAAGGGCATTTCATTCCGAGGCATCGACGACCGAACGTGGTTCGTTCATGGTTCGCTAGGTGGTTCCGTGGGATGTTTTGTGGGTGTACCGTGTGAAAAACGGAACCGAACACAAGGGGGGCGGGGGGGGTCGTTCGTGCTATGGCGTCTTTACTTCTAGTTTCTACTGCACTCAGACACCGCAGCACTCCGTTGCCCCATAGTGATTGAATTCCAGGACGGCAAAATGAAGTCACTACCCGTCCATGATTTTTTGTTTCCATCACTGTAAACCAGCGCTCACAGCATTTTTTCCGGGAAGGATGCTTCGCGATCCTATGTAGCCGCCGTCTGTCTGTGTGTGTGTGGGGGGGGTACCTGAGACTTGGCCGTTCCCGGGTCCCCCAGCAGCAGCACGTTGATGTCCCCCCTGATGCGGTGCTTGGCGTTAACGTCCTTGGCACACCCGCCGAACAGGCTCAGCGCGATGGCCGTCTTGACGTGCTGGCAACCGTAGATCGACGGCGCGATCGAGCTGATGATTCGCCGTCCGATCTGAATAATAATCGCGATGATGATGTGATGGTCATGATAATGATGATGGTAACGGTGGAGGTGGTGGTGGTGGTGGTGATTGTGATGATGATGACGTGCGTACCGTTTTACCGCGTTAGAGGGTGCCAGCGAGGTTGGGGTCGTGTAACATGATGGTCACGTTGAGTAAGGTACATTTCACGAAGTAAGGGCGCACGTGTGTGCAACGAGCGCTTCGGTAATGCCTGCGCAAGCAAGGAACAAATATGCATATAAGCACACGTGCACAAGGGTTACCTGGCATGAAAGCTTTCTAAAGAAAGCAAGGGATATACATGAAGATTGCTTGATCCCGCCGAATGAGATCGAATGTTGGTCACCGTGGCGCTCTCTTTCCCTCCCTCTCGGACAATCCTGCCTGTGAAACGACCTCTCTTTCTCTCTCCCCCTCCCCCCTCTCCCCCTCCCTCCCTCCCTCTCCCCCCCCCCCCTCTCTCTCTCAATCTAAATACACCTCTCGATTTCTATGCACAAGTCTCATCAGCGCAATTCAATGCTTAATCGATCGATCCACATACACCCACCTGAGGGTCGCGTGCCAGCGCCAGAATCTCCCTCCGGTCGTCGTCCGTGAGCCGGTGCACAGAGAACTGGTCCTGCCGCTTCTGGATGTAGTTCGCCTCGATCAAGGTTCCAAACACCGGGAAACCGGATTTCTTGGACAGGTTCAGGTCGTACGAGTGGGTGTAGATACCTGTCACTTCGATCTCTTCCCCTGTTGTTGCGGGGCGGAGGTGGAGGCCCAAGTCATTTCAGCGGGCGGGCTTGCTTCGTGTTAACTTACCTCACTTCGTCGTGTGCACTAGGGCTTTGACAGACATGTGCACCTCTTTCGAGACGTGGGGAGAACGGGGTTGGAGGGCGGACTTGCTTGCGTTAACTTCGTCGCTACGTCATGCTTTGATAGACAATGCACCACGCACCGAGGCGTAATGAGGACGGGGTCGGAGGGGTGGTGGGGTTGCTTGCGTTAAGGTTATCAAGGGGAAGAGCTTTCTCCAACATGGTGCTCGAGATTTTGACATGCTCGTTACGTGTCATGCGCACTACATAGAGGTTTGACAGCCGATGATGGACCACACAGCTCTTTCGAGACAGACGATGATGGATGAAAACACCTCAGACACGGGGTTGGCGAAGGGGTGACGAGGTGTAGGCTAACGGGTGACGAGGTGTCTTGTGTACCGGGGTGCGAGTATGCAGAGGTCCGAGAAATTGGTAGCCGCAGCAATAGCGGAATACCCTCGTCAAGGACCTCTCACGAAACAACATGAACACTAAATACCCTCGTCAAGGACCTCTCACGAAACAACATGAACACTAACACCAACAGCAACAACCACAACAACAACAACAACAACAACAACAACTACCACCACCACAACAACAACAATGGTAACAACTACCACCACCACAACAACAACAATGGTAACAACTACCACCACCACCACAACAACAACAACAAACACAACCACGACAACAACAACTACCACCACCACAATAACAACAACAACAAAAGCAAAAACAACAACAAAAACAAAAGCAAAAACAACAACAACAACAACAACAACAACAACGACACACATCACCATAACCACCACCACCACCACGGCCATCATCATCACCACCACCACTATCACAAGCAAAAGCAACACCCACAACAACAATTTTTGTTTCACCTGGCCTGGCGCGGTCGATCAGATCCGCGAGTAGGATGACGTCCTTATACCTTGGCACACGACCGGGGGGCACGCTGCCCGGGGACTCCTGCAAAAAAAAAAAAAAAAAACATCAAGCAAGCCAGTCGCATAACGGAGACACAAAAACGGCAGTAAATGTCAAGAATCAGTTGACGGAGCTGTCTCATTCGATGAGAACGGTTTGTCGTGGACACAAATGCGATGAGGTAGCACCCCAGGCACGGACACACCCAACCATCGAAGGCTACATGACACAAGATACCACATCGGACTGATTTTCAGAGCTCCATTTCTCAACAGTTGAACGGGGGGCGGTGCCGAAAATCGTGGCGTCGGAACGAACCGTCTTGTCGAGAGCTTTCCGATAACGAATCGTTTGATTCTACATCCTCTTCGTCGTGGAATAACGGACCTTGTAAAATCGGTCCAGGGGGTGTGTCACCTACCCGCCGATTCGAAACGGTTACACGATTATTTTCTACAGTAACGTGTCCACAAAAAAGATGGCGGAAATGTGATCGGAAATATGCTGTCTTTTGGTACTTGCATTGCATAGATTCACGGTTCTGGCAGCAAATAAGGCACGCGTCTGTCTGTCTGTCTGTCTGTCTGTCTGTTTGTCTGTCCCACCTGCAGTGTGATCTTCTGGTAGTTGCGGTACATGGTCTGCTCCTGGTCGATCTTGAAGCTGTCCTCCGCCTGACAGCCGGGACACGACCCCGGCTTCGCCTCCGCTCCGCTCCCGCTCACGCGGAAAGGTCCAAGCACGGTCTGGCACCGCTGCAGCAAAAAAAAGAAAAACACAGGGAGGGTAGGGAAGAGGGTTCAGTAGTTTGTTCGGGGTGGCGGGGGGCAGCGCGCGCCCTCGTGGAGCAGCAACGGCATCATCATCATGGTACCAAGCAGAAAAGAAAGAACGACTGATTATTGCATGCATGCGTGCATTTTCAAAACAAACACAAAGGGGGGCGGGAGGGGGGTTCGCAGTTTGTTTCGGGGTGGTAGGGGCACCACACCAACACGCACCGTTGTGCGTGCCCCCTAGTGCCGCTCCTCGTACCATTACCATGGACATTTTTCACCGTACGGCATCGCCAAGCAGATTGCTAGAAGCGAAGGTACCATGAACACTCCACCGCGTTTCGTCAAGCAGGACGCGAAACGAGGTTGTACACGCCTGCTGTAGCTGCTGATGCTGTTGCTGCTGCTGCTGTGACGCCGCACGGCCTTGCGTACACAACATCGACAGCAACAGCAAAAACCCTCAGCCACAAATACAGCCACAGCAGTCACACGGTCACAAGTCACAGCCACAGCCACAAGTCAAAAGCCACAAGTCAAAAGCCACAAGTCACAGCCAGAAGTCACAGTAGTCACAACAGCAAACGGCTTACGTGGCAGCGGTACTTGACGAGCTTGAGCTGCGGGAACACTCCCGACCTTCGCGTCACCACACCGTGCACCTTAATCAGAGCATGCAAGTGCACCTATCAAGGCGACCGGGGGGGGGGGGGATCGCAGAGCGAAGTGTGTTTATTGGGAGGGGGGGGGCGCTTTCGCCCCCTCGAGCATTGCAATACGCCTTCAGCTGGGCCCGTGAGGAGATGGAGTACAATGGCTTAGCATAGTAACTTGTGCAATCCTCATCTTGATCCAACAACCTCGAACCATATGCATGTGCCACGACAATGGAGGAGAGTGACGTCAGTAGCTCGGCGACGCGCTCTCTCCCTCCCTCTCTCTCCTCTCTCTCTCGCCCTCTCTCTCTCTCTCTGTCTCTCTCTCTCTGTCTCTCTCTCTCTCCCTCTCTCTCTCTCTCTCTGTCTCTCTCTCTGTCTCGCTCTCTGTCTCTCTGTCTCTGTCTCTCTGTACTACTGGGACGCGTGCAATATATTTACATACCTCTCGCAGGTCCCTGAGCTTGTCGACGATGGGCACGTGCGTGATGTGCACATGAACCTCATCGTGGATACGGTGGTACTCGGGAAACGCCCTCAGAACCACCGCGTTCGTCACCTGATGGTTACACCACAGCAGCACAAAAAATCCAGGAGCTGTAAGCGTTGGAAGGCGTATCGTGCCGACTAATCCCGCAGCCAATCAGAATCGATTCGATCACGTACAGTACCGGCCACAGCAATGGTGGCAACAAGGGTGTGTTCGTCGAACTGGTACCAGAACCAGGGCGTTCGTATCGGCATTGGCGGTTTCATGCGCAGGGAAGAGATGGGGGCTATAGCTGACCCCAGGCCTATCGCCCCCACACGCCAACTACCAAGCAACGAGTCCTTGGCTATCATGGACAAGGCATCTACCTTATTAAATAGCACTCCATACCCCGCAGCACCAATTAGCAGTCCCTCGCCCCGAATTTGGGGACAAAGCCCATCAAATCGGCCAAACGACCTACACATGTCGGCTTTTATCCAAGTGCCGAGCCCGTATGTTGGCTAAAACAATCCCCGGACCTCGCCCTGTATCTCAAGTGCCAAAACCCAAGAACTGGCAGAATGTCCAGCATAATCTCTCCCACCTAGAATCCTCGTGTTAAATCGACTAGCCGGCCAATGAACGCATGCATCCACCCTTTTAACCCCTATGTGCAGTTTCCGATCCTTTGTAGAAATATCGCAAACACACATGGACATCCCCTCGTTGGTGCCGTGGTTCGCGTGTGTGTACCTTCGCGATTGTGTGCACAAATGTTAGATTCTGGAGCGTTTGTCGCCCAAGAGCCAGTTCCAGAATAGGAGGCAAAACACGAAAGTCAGATCAACTCAGTCACGCAAGGGTTGCTAATAAACACGCATTAATACGTGACATCACCTCATCCATGATCTCAAGCATGTCCTTGGGCACGTCCGCCAGCCAGATAGCCAGGATTGGCACGGCCTTGGACAGGTCGATGTAGCTCACCTAACAAAAAGTACGAAAAACAAAGCAAACGAAAAATTAAAACCATGGTAACATGTTCGGCCAGGGGCAGGGAAGCTGGAGCAAAGAGAGCATAATTGAAAAAAACAGGTGGAAACCGGAAAGATGGTATCATTTTTTCGCGTCAGAGGGGGGGGGGGGTACTCATAATCGTGCATGCCGTAATCGTTAGACCATTGACCTCGCATCCCTACAAAGCCGGGACGAAGCACGCCGGGTTCTCACCGGACCAGGCTCTCACATCACCAAGCGCGAAGCGCCGTGAGGTATTCGGTAACGGATGACAGCTGCGTATGACCTAATTTATTTTCTGGTGCGTTCACTTCCAGAGACAATTGTAAGCTCTGTGTAACTGCCTCGAGGGTGTTTGACCAATTTAACACAAGTGCGATTATCCCCTTTGCGCGGAGTGAGGGTTCTCCACCCCGCACAACATAATCTACTCGACCACCATTCATGGTTACCGCAAAAAAAAAAAACTAAAGGCAAAAAAAAAAAGAGGTAACCTGGTCGCCGAGCTCACGAAGTGAATCGGCTTGTTTTACAACATCGCTGCCAAGCGACGAAAACCCAACCCCGATGGCAAACGCCGGGGGGGGGGGCTTGTTTTACAACGTCGTTGCCAAGCGACGAAAACCCAACCCCGATGGCAAACACCGAGGTGGGGGGGGGGGGGTATCGGAGCCACGGGCCTCCCGACAGGTAGATAAGGCTCACGCAAAGTGGAGGAGTTCCAACAGAGGGAGGGAGATATGAGGGAAGTCAGGGGGGATCCCGGCATAGACCAAGATCTGTCATCGTTCATCAATCTACGAGTATCATATCAGGCAACCGTTTTTCACTTACCCCGTGATCTCGTCTCGTCGCATCTCATCTCATCTCATCTCTCTTGGGTGATCTCATCTCATCTCATCTCATCTCATCTCATCTCATCTCATCTCATCTCATCTCATCTCATCTCATCTCATCTCTGTTGGCGACGGTATGAGCCGCCCACACGCCCAGCCATGTACGGTAACGAGCAACAAAGGAGCGTGCAGTGACAGAGGCTCTCGCAGAGCACGGCGGGGAAGGTCGAAACGTCCGCACAACCATCGCGTCCCGCACCAGTATCCCCATACCAACACCCCCAGTCGGCACCCGCAAATATCAAGTATGCATCCATCCCACCTCCAGGGAGGCGCGGTTAGCGGCACACATTGTCTTGACCTTCGACTCGTGCACGGGTGCTCTCGCCCCCTTCTCCTGCAGGCGGGGGAAGACGGCGATCGCAGCGGTTCAACAAAAGGGGTGAGCAAGCGCCATGTTAACAAACGAATTACAAAGTGGGTGCTCCAATGACACTTTTTTCGGGTAGAGATGGATTTATTGGGGTGACAGTTAGGAAAAAAAAAGTGGGTCAAAGAGCAGCGGATATATAGGTAAGTTCTCCCATGGAATACGTTACCAGTGACGGCGAGAGAAACAGCCCTTCGTCGACGTCCAAATTGCTCTCTCTCTCTCTCTCTCTCTCTCTCTCTCTCGCTATCTCTCTCTCTCTCGCTATCTCTCTACTTGGGGGTTCAGTGCAGTCTTGACCGTTTCCCTCCAGCAGCACACTCGGACAGAGACCCGTCACACAAGACAGACACCAACCAATCGGTCAACACGGTCAGCTTCTAAACCCGAGATACACACAAACCGAAGGGTCGACAAGGTTAAGTGTTGCTAGCCAACCCTTGAAATTATACACAAACCAACGGCTCAACACCGCCAAGTGCTGCTTGTTTCTTAGCTCTTGAAATCTACACAAGCACCGGGAGACTCGACACGGTGAATGAAGTTCTCAAACACGAGAACCAACGGCTCAACGCCTGTTTGGGCAGCTAACTGCAAACTTCCAACCCGGCTTCGACGCTGGGGGCGAGGGGGTACGGCCTAAGGTCCCCAAGGCCATGCACCACATACAACGAATGCCCCTCCCCCCCCCCCCCCCCTACTGCTTCTCGCGGGACCCCTTACCTGAAAGGTGAGCAAGAAGCTCTGAAACCGTCGCTTGATTTCCCGCCTCGTGGCGTCTTGGGCGATCCACTCCCGAAGCGGCACCCCTTGGAAGTCTTCCAGGTTCATCTACACGGGACGGAACGTGATGGGATGGTATAGGAATGTGCAGTCGAGAATATTGCACAGCAGCTCAGACAGACACGAAGCGAAGACGACGCTCAAAGATCCGATGACACATACAATGTGCTATGGTGGGGAGGAAGATGAAACGACATCACTACCACTAGAACCAAAGACTGTCCACTCATCCACTCCCTTTCAAGTGCACTTTCAAGTACACACTGGCCTTCTAGAACCAAGTTTCCTGGTAAAAGTTACCAGAGAAGAACATTTCTTGGGAATTTGTCTTACACGATCAAGCATCGAGGCGATTCAAGTCGTTTGGTGATGGACGGATCCTCTTTTTCTCTCCCACGTGCTTGCGGACCCTTCGGGTCCATAATGTTTTCCTATTTGGGTGGTAAGTTAGCCTGTGACCACCGGAATCGACCGCGTCAAGTGTTAAGACTATAATGGTACGGACAGAAGAAGGTACTGGGTAGAGAAAACGGAACGGCTCGAATGTGAAGACAACGCAACAACAACAACAACACCCCACGCAAGCCTCCAACAACCATCTTCATCGGGCAAGACTACCGGACATCTCCGCCCTATTTCCTCCATCGAAACCTCCTACACACCCTCGACGAAATGTCTTGCCGCCGTGCACGCAACACAAAACAAAACTCCCCACCCCCCGGATCGACGCTTGTGGCCACATCCCAGCGAAGAAGTTTACATACTCCACGACGAGCGCAAAGACTCTCAACATGACATCCGAAGCGTTTTCATACCTCGCCCTGATCGTCATCGTCGTCATCGTCGTCGCCACCGTCGCCCCCGTCCCCGCCGTCCCCGCCTCCACCCGCCGCCTCCCTCAACCCCAGCTGAGCGCGCCGCCTACCCCTGTCCTGCTCATCCTCGCTCCCGAACTCGTCCAGGATGCCAGCCAGTCGACCCCCACGGGCACGGTCCCTTTCGTGAGGGAAGGCAGGGGCCAGCCCACAAAATGCCAAGGTTTGAGGAAGCCAACAGAAAAAATATCAACACTCGGAGCCAACCGAAACAGACATCAAGGTGTGGAGTCGACAGAAAAATATCAAGATTCGGAGCCTACTGAAAAGGTCCAAGATTTGGAGTCGACAGAAAAATAGCAAGATTCGGAGCCTACTGAAAAGGTCCAAGATTTGGAGTCGACAGAAAAATAGCAAGATTCGGAGCCAACTGAAAAGGTCAAGATTTGGAGTCGACAGAAAAATAGCAAGATTCGGAGCCTACTGAAAAGGTCCAAGATTTGGAGTCGACAGAAAAATAGCAAGATTCGGAGCCAACTGAAAAGGTCAAGATTCGGAGCCAACCGAAAAAGAGACCAAGGTTCGGAGCCAACCGAAACAGATCAAGATTTGCAGTCAATCGAATCAGATCAAGTTTCGGGGCCAACCGAAAAAATATCAACATTCGGAGCCAACCGAAAAATATCGACATTTCGGAGCCAACCGAAGCAGATCCCAAGATGCGGAACCTACCTTAACAGACCCAAGATGCGGAACCTACCTTAACAGACCCAAGATGCGGAACCTACCTTAACAGACCCAAGATGCGGAGCCAACTGAAAACATCAACACTCGGAGCCAATCGAACAAGGATAAGAGTGGCATAGGAGAGGTCCACCTCGCCGTATCGAGTAGAAACGCCAAGCACAGAGACAGAGACAGAGACAGGCAGAAAGAGACAGAGACAGAGACAGACAGACAGACAGACCAAAATAGCAGGCAGAGACAGACAGGGGACAAGAATCGCAGGCAGAGAAGAGCCAGCCAGACAAAACCAGCAAAGCACCGGCTTGGTCGTTCATACAACACCGTTGACAGATTCCTCTCACCTCTCCGAGAGCTCTCTCTCCGCCGCCCTCCGGTCCGAGAATTCCATGTTGCCGTATTCTCTCCTGTCCAGGTCGGCTTCGTCGTACGTGTCCAGCTCGGGTATGGCTACGTAATCGGCATCGATGCGGTCCATGTCCATGATGTCTTCGCCCTCTTCCTGCGGAATCGCGTTTGTTTCGGCTTGTTTGTTGCGGCGAGACATGAACACGACGCGTTCACGGAATACGCAACAACAGCAACAAACGACATCACATACTCCGCGACGTGCGAATGATCAGCCGCCGACTCGATAGCATCAACGCCACCATCAACAGCAATCGTCTCACGGGCAGCAGCAGCAACAGCTACGGCAGCAGCCATAGAAACAACACGCAACAGCAACAGCAATAACACATACTTGAGGTACTCTGCAATGCAAAATCAGCATCCACCAGCAACAACAACACGAACTCTGCAGAGAAAAATCAGCAACCACCAGTAACAGCAACAAGCACGAAACCCTATCACGAGCACAAACAAAAACGACGACAGCACACAACCCACCTCTTCCTCCTCGCGACCCCCGCCATCCCCCCCACCATCGCTTTGGTCGGGGTCCTCGTTAATCTCCCGATCCCGGTTCGCGTCATACTCCATCGGAGGGGGGTCTGAAAGGTTGCCGTCATCCTCCTCCCCCTCCTCTTCCTGTAGTGTAGACAGCGGCATCATCAAGAGGAAGGGCGTAAGGAAGGAGCACAACAGCAAAGGATTCATACAAACTCAACCGTCATCATCCTCCTCCTCCTCCTCTTCCTGTAGAGTAGACAATGACATCATCATCGGGAGGCGAAAAGGAAGAGCACAGCAGCGAAAGGATTCGATGCACGACACGGGCACACACAAACTCAACAATCTTCTCCGCCAATTCCTGCATCCGTAGAAAGTTATATCATTGGGGAGGCATAGTGAAGCGAAAGGGCACACGAACAACAACAGCAACAGCAACAGCAAAAGCAAAAATGGATCCATTGAACGACACGAGCACGCACAACACACAACCCGTCCCTCCCCCTCCTCCTCCTCCTCCTCCCCCTCCTCCTCCTCCTCCAATTCTTGCACTACATCGTCAGTGGCATCACCAACCGACGTCGGGAGGGGACACAACACACAACGACACCACCAACAACAACGACAACAACGACAACGCCAACAACGGCAAGCAAAAAACATTACCAACAGGAACAACACCACAATTCAAAGACGACGCCCATAGCACCACCAACCGCTATTATGCCTGTATCCCAATACATCCCTTACACCACAGGACCAGATGCAACGACCACAACGACAGCGGCAACCCGACCGCCACCACCAGCCTACCTCGTCGTTCCCAGGACCGGTCCCGGCAGACTGCTGGCGACCTGCTGCTCCCTCTTCTTGTTCTTCTTGTTCGTCGAGGAGGGCATCCGCTCCGTCAAGCGCCGGCCCGCTCCCGTCGGAAGAGGGCGAGTCGTTTCCAGCGTTGAGCCGCCGCCTTCTCCTGCCAGTATCCGTAGGCAGCGTGAGGGTTCGGGTTAGAGATACAGCAGTAGTAGGCAGGGATAGGGGTAGGGTTAGGGATAGGAGAAGGGAACGACACGAATCAGACGTATTTTGCATCAGGTTGTAGGGCTTAGGGTTAGGCTTGGCCTTGATCAGTCACGAGTAGTGTCACAGCAGGACTGTTGCAATGCCGAGAACGTTAATTGTCAAGTATTGTATGTAGAAGGTAGACTGGAGGTCGGGTAGTTCGATAGGGTGAATGCGGTATGAATGTACATGTAGCAAACACAAGTAGCCCATGTACAACCAGGAATGCATCGTTTAAGTTGTGCCTGACTTTTCATCTATGGGTATTAGGTAAGAGAGAGAGAGATCCAACAGTTCGTTTCCATCGACAACCGTACGTTGCATACGCAAGATACCACACCCCCGGGACCAACTTTCCGATCTAGACTGTAGCGAAGCAGGGACCGTGCCGAAAATGGGGACATTGGAGCCTGCTTTCGAGATCTTTCCGAAAATGTATGCTATCATGTTTCATGTCGGCACCCTTTTTGTCGTGGAGTGTACCGTAAACGAGCCATTAATAATCAGTCCAGGGGGTATGGTATCTTATGCAACCTATCGTATGGGTGTAGGAAAAACGGGGCCAACCGGTGCGCACACAACAACTCGACACCGCAGGTAGTACGCGAATAATTGCCAGGGGTGAAAGCTCCTGCTGTAATAGCTCTTACCGTAGCTGTACTAATAATATTACTTACATGAAGAGTGCATTCGGAGAGAAAGGGGGGGGGCAGGATTTGATTTGAATTTCGCGATATTTTCAAACGAATTTTAAAATCCGGAGTTAGATACCGCACAATTGGGTAGCGAACCGCGAAGAGACAGCGCTTTCCACACCACGCTCATGGGTGCAACCCCCCATGCCCACGGGCTATCTCGTGCTGTACGTAGCAAGACCGCAAAACAGCGCTGTAGAAGAGAGACAGGAGCTTCAGACGTGGCGCCTTTTTCTTTCACTGCTGTTGCACCACCATGTGCAGCACAGCGTGAGGCGGGATGGCGGGTTGGCTCCCTTCTGACCCTGTCTCTCTCTCTCTCTCACCTCGGAGGTGACGACATCTTCCGCCGACAGAAGCAGGAAAGACGACACCAGTAGTATTCCTCTTAGATGATATCCTCCTTTCCAGCTAAAGCCGCTGTACAATGCAATGCTGCTGCTGCGGCCTGTGCTGCAGCCCCAGACAGCAGAGCGGCCCAGGGGAGGGAGCTCCGCCGAATGATGCGTACTTCTACGTGTTGGGGGTTTCGAAATAGATGACGGTTTCAACTTTTTTCCTACACGACTGGACTGCTGCGTCCTCGCAGAATGCGGCAATGCCGGTGGTTCGTCTTCCTCTCCCCACCTTTATTGACATAATACCCTCTCTCCTATGCTCATATCACGCGTGTACCTTCTCATTCAGCCTGAAACGACGAAACCTTATCGTAAAGAATTGCTTTCGCTTTCAGTTCGAATGCAAGAAAGAGGGAGCGACCGAGCGCCGCAGCCTATAGAGCTATGTAGTCTATTTATTCGACGTCCACGATCTGCTGGTTGTAGAGACATCCTCCATCGTTACAGCTTCTGACAGAACCACGTTGTTGTGCTTAGTAGTTGCCTGACTAATATTCTCTGGAATGCCAAAAATGCACCAGGTCGTTACGTGGTATTTTGCAGTTTCCTATTTTCACGATTAGGATCGTCTTCGCATTGTTTGTGTGTGACTCAGAGAACCACTGCAGTAGGCGTGAATGTTGATTCCCAAAACAATCAGCGCACTAGTGTAGACTAAAGTCGTATACCCATTATTCGGAATAAAGGGGGTCGACATTAGGTGGCATACAAGAGCTGCGGCAGTAGCATGGATGTACATGGCAGACCAGGATGCGATACTCCCGGACAGCCTGTGAAACGACCCCTCTCTCTATCTCTCTCTCTCGCTCTCTCTCCGGTGCAGACGCAGAAAAAGCAGGTGACATTTTGCGTTTTGCTACTCAACTCTACTATACTCTGCGGGAGACTGAGACCGTTTGAGATAACGTGGGTACATACGAAACAATAAATTAAAATTTTCAATGTTTATCGCAAAAACAACCACAGACCATCTGGACCGTCATATTTGGCCCAACGCTTTTATGATACCCTCCACAACAAAAACGCTCAAACGAAGCCACCTAAGGCGAGCAATGTTCTCCAATACTCTCTCAGCGTTTAGCCAATGCACATACACTCTAAACGAATATCACACACTTATCGAGTCGCTTTGCTCTGCATTATTGTATTACTGTGCGCCTGAAACAGCGTAGATTCTATGCACAAACAAAAAAATACACACCATTCCGTTCCCGGATGACCATTCACAAAACGCACGCAAGCCAGGGGCACACAACACGAGCAGCATCAAAACCGAACATTTGAGGTCGGCATTCGTTTCATCTTGTACTCTAAGCTGTTCCAAAACGGTAGAACAGAAGAAAAAAAAAACACGACCTCTACCACAGACGGTCTTAGGGCATGATCCTCTAATGACCCCGACTCCATCAACACCACCACACGTACGTCCGCACCCGCTACCCTCAACAAACATCCCACTCGACGATAAGAAGCAGAACGGCCAGCATCAAGCCAACAGTTGAAGGAAACCGAGTGAAATAAACACCCAAAAAGCACACAGGACTCGTTCAGCGTTCAGGGTATGCACGAACGTGCCCCAAGCGCCTTCACGAAGCCGCCTCGCTTGTAGCTTTCAGCATCGGCCCCACCTGCGGCGCACCACCTTCGACAGCGGCCATGACAGCAGCTAGTCGTGCCCGTGCTCCCTACACCTGAGCAAGATGCTCAACACTTTTTGCGACTTAGTGGAGCCACTGGACGGTACACTACCCGTGACCCTTACCGCAAAGCTTACGCCGTAGTCCCAGCCATGTGGCACCTGTCCGAGACAGCGTGTAAGTGCAAACTGTGCCGCTGGTGTGGTTCAATCTGCACAAACGGACTATGGCACCCGCGCGTCGCACAGCGCGGCGAGTGGGAGGTCTCGATGGCACCCACTTTAGGCAGCAATGCACGCGGTTTGTTGCTGCTTGGAACGAAGATCTGAACCACGCGCCCCGCTGCTCTCAAATGCTACCTTTCTGTGATAACCGCCACAGCCACGACACGATGAACGACACCGTACGGCTGGCCATACATATAGTGTAGAGGAAGGAAAGCACTCAAAAGGGCTTGGTGCAGTAATTATTGCGGGACCCGTCGAAAAAAGTAGAAGTGTACATAGGCGGAGACAATAAGTCCCAGCATCGTGTACCCTTGGCCCCAAAGCGTCCCGATCGGAACCGAATTCTAGGGGGCTCGTTACCGAAGGCTCCATAGATTTGGAGACGGAATGCCGCATCCAGGACGCGGTTCTCGACCACGCGTCAGAACTCTTCCTGATTATCACGCCGACCCTGGCTCTTGTCGCTCTCCGCGGTTTGAGTTCCCTCACAACACCAGGCGGGTACAAGGGCGTCCATCAGATAGGCAGGGGCTTGCTGCTGCCCTTTGCAGCGGGGGTCTTGTGTACATTGCTGGCGGTACCGATGAAGACAGACAGACAGACAGACGCACGGACAAGTGGTTAGGTGACGATCGTCCGGGGGGTTGACTCAAGGCCTGGGTTGAAGGAGCTAGATCGTGGATAGTGGAGGCGCGAGATACATGAAAATTTGTTGTCGAAGACCGAACAAACTGTAGTTTATTGTGCACGGAAGAATTCGGAACATCTCCCAGATCTACGTGTGTATCCGGGTTCTTGTTGTGCCGCGCTGGAGGCACGTTGGTTCGGATGCCTTGGTTCGGTTTTCTGGGGTCCCAAAAAGAGAAAGGTCTCACGTAGTTCTCATTCTGCTGCCTCGCTGCTCCTGCGGCAAGAGTTTGATAGACGCTTGTCCACTGGACCCAAAGGCCACGTTGTGAGAAAGACACAATATGTACCATGCAGCCCGCTTTGGAGTCACGCGGCAGAAGGGCAGCAGCTAGCTACATCGAATTTTGGACGATAGCTAGCAATCATGTCGTGGCTTTTCTCCCGCCCACCCACCCCTTTTCTTTCGAAGGTGGGGGATAGGAGATATGTTACGAGTGTGGGCTCACTTTGAAGAGGCCTCTTAATATTTTCTGTGACTCGGAGGAGCCACCTTTGCTATGTAGAAGCAAGTTAGCGTAGCATGGGGTGTTTTCTGAATGGAAGCGTACCATTGGGAGGCTCAATCGTCCGAGACGGCTACTGTACAACAGTTTCGTCCCGTCTGGTGGTATTCGGAGGGAGATTTGTGTTTAGTAGCAGAGGCACGTTAGGATACCGCGGAGGCTTTGTGCCGTGCGGGACGTGTGGTACGGGGGAAGTCTCCCTCCGTAGGCCACAGAAAATATTAGTCAAGGCAATTCGAAAGAAAAACAATAAACCGGCCTTTAGAATGCGCAGGACCGCTTTTACTGAGCAAATGATAGCATTTTGGTAACGCTGGAACACCACCCGTGAAGCGTTATCTTGTAGGCATCATATTTGCGTTCACCTGGAATGCAACGCTTGAATGATTGTTTCAGGCATCCTCTAGATCATTGCGAGCGGCTTGGGACAGTGCAACTGCGAAGAGCGCGCAAAACTACTGTAGCATAACTTTTGAGGGATGCCATGAAGGCGAATACAAGTCACAGCAGTCTTCATCGTCGCAGGGAAAAAAAGAAAAGACGTGAAGCTCTGCAGCACGACTCCCCCAGAAACTCGTTGTTCTGGGACCACAACAATCGCCGTGCAGTCAACCTAGAGTGGCTGTTTTGAACACCCTACAGTAGTGACACTACGCGTAAGACGTATGGCTTTTCCGTCGGACAACATTCATGACAATGGTAGAAACGTGACAGAGATACCTCCTGCACCACTCGTGTGTGGTTCTCGGCAAGCGAGATGTTCCAATCGGTGGAATTTGACTGAGCGATTTAAACAAAGAGCAAAAGTGTTCAGACGGTGCTGTTCTTTCACCAGCTACGGGAAACGTGTAGTCAATTCGAACGACCATCGCCGCTGTTTCTAATGCAGCGGATGTACGAAGGAAGAAGAGCTCCAGGCCAAAAATAACAACCAGGCGAGAGCCGCTGCACAAGCCCTTTCTGCGAAACATATTCGGGACAAGAATGGACACGCTTGGTCTCTCACCAAAGGCGCGCGGTGTCGCCTATCCCGTACGAAGCCGGCCTGTAGCAGGTGTCGATCTCGCACAAGACCTTGCCGTTGACAGTTCCCCCTCCCGTCTTGCCACCGCTCTCCCCCTCGCCCTCGTGTCCCCGGGGGCTCCGCCGTTTTCCCTCGCTGTCGTGACCCTTTCCGCCACGGCTACCGCCGCCACCACCGCTTCCGTTCGACAACCTGAGGCGCTTGGAGCTCTTTCCGTTGTCGGTTCTTCCGCTACTGCTGCTGGTCTTGCCGCGCCTTTGGCTGGGTGTGCCAGTCGGCTCGCCACCGTCCCCTTTCGGCGGCTTGCTGCCGCCGTTCTCCGGGGCAGCGGCCGGCGCACTCGGCCTCTCCCGCTTCTTGCCCGCGGTCGGCACTGCTCCGCTCTTGGTGCCAGAGTCCTTCGTGGACAAGGATCGTTGCTTCGCTTCCGCTTCCGCCGGTTGTTGTTCTTCTTGCTGCTGCTGTTGGGCTGCCCGCAGCATGCCCGAAAGGCTTAGCTTCCTCCACGATGGCGACGCTTCACCGACGCTAAACGCGTCGCCACCGCCGTCGCTCCCCCGGCTCCCGCCGCCGCCCCCGCCGCCGCCGCCCCCGCTCCCGGGCTCCTCCTCCTCGCACAGCGGAACGGTGGTGGCCTCGATTACCTCCCCGAGCTTGAGCCCCGCCGACTTGGCTGCCCTCCGCTGCTCCTTCATCTCCCTCTTAAGCCTGTTCTCCTCCTCCTTCTTGGCCTTGGTCAGCAGCTGTGCGCCCTCGTCGGCTACCCTTCCCGAGGCCTCGAGGAACTTCCGCGACGGGGCGCGGGCCCTGCGACCGCCGGAGCCGCCGCCGCCGTCGTCCGCCGCTCGGGGGGACTCATCCGCGCCTTCCCTTTGAGGCACCCCTGCCGCGCCACCGGGCAGGACCAACACCATAGGCGCCGTTCGCAGGTGGAGTCGGTTACCGGATGCGGTCGTCGCTGAACCCGCGGGCGGTGTAGTCGACGGCGAAGCTGCGCGTGGTGATGCCGGTAGACGGGTGAGGTTCTCGGCGGAACCCTTGCGCCCCGCGTTCTTGCTCTTCTTTGCGGCAGACCCCGTAGTTTCTGCTGCTGTAGCAGCAGCAGCAGCAGCAGCAGCTCCCTCTGCAGCTTTTTTCCCTCCAGAAGACGTGGGCCCTTTGCCGTCAACAACAGATCCCTTCCCTCTCGCTGGCCCCTTACCCTTGTCCGATTTGTCCTTTTTTTTCTTGGTCTTCTGGCCCTTCCCTTCCACCTCCGGCGAAACGTCACCCTTAGTCTCGCGTTTGGCCTTTTTGTTCGGGCGCTTGGCATCGGCGGAACGTTCCTTCTTGCATGTGCTTTTGAGCAACTTGCGGCGGCGTTGTCTGCGTTGACTGAGAGGGGCCGAGGGGGGCGTTGTTGGGTTTAGGCTAGGGTTCAGGCCATCTTTACTTTAATCAAAAGGCCGTTCTACCCTCTACCCCAGCCTCTCTCACAGCTCGAGATGAAACATAAATCCATGGAGGAAAAAACGTCTCTGTGGGGCGGGGGTTGGTATCACTTCCGCCAGCACCACAACCTACACAGCCCGGCTCACGTGTCAAGCTCCTGCAGCTTCCCCAAGCTCTCGGCCTCCTTCAACAGGTGCACGTGGGACTTCTTCTTGTGGGTGGCGCAGAACACCGGACGGCCCATCGAAGGGCCGTAGTGTGGCCTGGTGTTGCACCTGCAGTTGTTCCGTAGGTTCATCGAGAAAACGCGCAGAGGGCAGCAATGCCAAAAAGATGGGAAACGAACGTTGCAGGTGTGGTGTTTCAACTCTAGGCGGTCATCTTCGCCTACACCTGTTGCTGGTGCTGCTGGGGTCGGGTTGTGGTCTTACTGCTGCTGTTGCTGTGGTTACTGTTGTCTGGTCAAGAAAGCGGTCCGACCTCTCCACTAAACTTCCAAACAATCGGCACTTTCTCCGACCGATGAAACGCGAAGCCCTCGCACGCAACCTGCCACCAAAGTAGCAGGTGTTACTCAACCCTCACTGAAAAGACTCCCACCCATCCCGTCAAACGGGGGGGTCTCTCAAGGGGCATTCTCTGTTTGATGTCATTCACACATTATACTAAACGACGGTATAAGGAGGAACGCATCGCTAGCATCCCAGTCCTTGATGATGTGGTCAATGTAGACATTCCGAACAGCCCAAGGATATTTAACAGTAGACCAGCAGCGCACGGGCTTAACCTCTATGCGACCAAACCAGATCATGCAGCGCCATCCAACATTTTTGTAACCATGCAGCAGCAACCAAGAAGCCTGAAGGTCTTGGAGACTACTGATACACCAGCACTCGAATGGTTGAACCAACACCCTGAACCCATCCCAGCTGCGATACGGCTGCGTTGTTGTTGTTGCTGTTGTTGTTGTTGTTGTTGCTGCTGTTGTTGTTGTCGTCGTACTAAAAAACGTTCCGACCTCTGTACCCAGTACCTTCATCTGTTCGTGCTGATCAAAAGCTTGACCCGTCGATTCCCGGGGTTACAGGCTAACTTACCTTAAAAAAAAGGTATAGAAGGCTGTGTGCGCCAGTTTAAAAGGCATTTCCGACAAAGTTTAAGCTTAAAAGAACGGCAGACAAGGGGGGGGGGGCGCTCAGACGCGCCTCCGGAGTCTAGGAGCGGGGGGCACCGCAGATGTGACAGCATCAGCGACACACTCACCCCGGGAATATACATGGGCGGTTCTTGAGGCTCACGTGCCCCTCCTGCTTGTGCCCCGTGCAAAACCTAGGCTTTCCGGTGCCTAAGTGGAATGGGACGGAACGGGGCGAGGGCGGGGCGGAGTCATGATCGTGCAGGGTCGCGGTATGGTATATCACCGATCATTGTGTTCCAAACATAGCCAGAGTAGAGTAGGTCCGGCTTCCATTGACCAGGCTGGTTAATGACGGTGGGGGCGGGGCGAGTTGACACGCACTACTTGCCTTGGGCGCGTTGAATCGCATTGGGCCACGCATCTCAGTGGGTGGAGGCGATGCGATTGAAAGGTCTTTTCTAGTTCCGACACAGCTTTGCTTCCAATGAGTGACATCCGCAACAGGTACACCGGCCGTCAAACAAAAACACGGGTTACCAACGCCATGACGACAGGCCCGTGGCATCTCTTTCCCTGTCTCTCCCCCTCTGTGGATCGCTGCAAAATGCGAGCAAAGATATTGCCTCGTTCGTCTCTCTCCAACGTGCACTAAGGATCAAACATTGAAACATCGCTACCCCGTGTACACAGCAATCGAAAGCAAACGCACCCGGAGCGCCGAAGCTGGGCTGAACGTTGCATCCCGGAACCTCGCACAACTTCCGGTGGAGCGCTGTCATTTCCGTCCGGAACAAGCAAGAGAGATAAGTCACTGAACGGCCCACCATCAAGCCACCACCAGGCTCAGAAAGTACCACTGGGGTACGGTTGCGCCCCCGGGAAGCTAGAACTCAATAAATTGTGGTCCTTTCTGATGTGTTGAAAGAGAGGTTACGTCCAATTCATGGTGGAAGGACACGGTGATTTCTGTGTCGACCGGTAATGATACCGTCGATGGATGCCAAAGTCCATTAAGCCATGCTCGGAAAAAGAGAAGAAGAGGTCAGCAAGGACAGGAAACGTCAACAAATCAGGTGAAGCTAGCGTTGAGCGGTGTGCAAAGAGGCACGTACGGTGATAGCACACGGCAGTGCTTGACAAACGAAAAATTGACGAGGGAGGGCTCGTGGTGCCATTTCATCCGTGCCGATTTGCAGGTAAGGCTCCAAGCCAATGCGCACAGCGTTGTCTGCAGAGTCGTTGACACCCTGCCGCTGAACTGCGGCAGCAGAACAACAACAACAATAACAACGACACTATCCTAAAAAAGTATAACTACAAGTAGCAAACGAGGGTTGAACGAAATGCAGTCAAACATCAGCCCGGCAGCTTCTACTAGCACTAGCGGTAATCGCGCTGAACCTATACCCCCTTCTACAGCTACAGTCGCAACATCCACCGGGGGTATCATGCACAACCACCGCGGCTACACTTGAACTCCCAAGCCGGCCGGTGAACATTACACGCCGAAAGTTGGTTTTAACAGAGGAGGGCATGGGGGGGGGGGGTGTACTCATGAAAACACATGCCGCAGTCGTTAGACCATTGACCTCGCATCCCTACAATGCCGGGACGGAGCGGTGTGCCGGGGTTTGGCCCAGGCTTTCGTTTCACAGGGATGGGCCAGAAGCCGGCCATCAAACCTTGCGCGTGCTGTGCTAAACCACATATGCCGTGGGTTGATAGGGAATCCCGGCTAATCAAGGCTAACCAAACATCTGGGGCGGGATATTTCGATATTTCCTCACTTTGACCCTTCTTCGACCCTGGTGGCGGAGTGTTGACTTCTTCAGCAGCTTGAGAAGGAGAGAGCACCGTGGGTGCTGCAGTCTGCTTGGCATCTGTCTTGGGGCCGCGGCTTGGAGTAGCCGGGGTAGCGGTCTCTGGCCCTGAAAAACGAGAGTAGGGCAGCGCGACACGGGGAATCGAAGTTTAGCGGCGGGATGGGGGGGGGGGGGGGGGGGTTCAAAGGGAAAAGGGCCCCCCCCCCCTTAAAAAGTGGGGGGCCCGAAAACCCGGGGCCAAAAAATTTTTGAGGAAAAAACCCACCCGCCGAAAAACTGCCAAAAAATAAAAAACCCAACGGGAACCTTTTTCCCCTGGTTTTAAACACGGGGAAACCCCCCCCTTTTGGGTTTCCCCCCAGAAAAACACCCCCCAAAATTAAAAAACCCTTAAAGGGGGGCCCCT
>FN649750.1:3076975-3087476 GCA_000310025.1 Ectocarpus siliculosus | reverse complement strand
GCGGTGGGGGGGGGGGCGCGCCGGGGGGTGCGGGTCTCGGGGGGGGGGGGGGGGGGGGGGGGGGGGGGTTCGAAGGGTACAGTGCGCCCCCCCGCTTAAGAAGTTGGGAGTCCAGAAATCCAGGCTCAAACAAATTGATGAGCAAGAACGCAACCGTCAGAACAACTGCTAAGAGTCAAGAAGCCTACCGGTACACTTTACCTCATGCTTTACATCACGTGTAATCGCTCCCTTTTGGGTTTCCCCTCGAGAAAACAGCCTCGCAAATTAAGAGATCCTTAAAGGGGTGACGCGTACTGTGCTGCAGAGGAAGGGGCGGTGGAGGTGGAGGTTGGACAAGGACATACCGAGACGTGCGTGTCGAACTTACGCCGCTCATACTTCAAGAGTCATAGTTGACGCCGCTACGCTTCAAGCGCGTAGTTCAAAACTGTAAGAAAACACGGACGTACGTCGCTGTGCTTCAAAACCCACAATCAAAGTCTGGATGAAGTACGCGTTCCTCCCGAAACACCAACACGGCCCCTCGATGCTGCCAATCGAGTCACGCTAACCGTGCACGACGTCCGTACGAAACATTGGGACGCAGCACCGTACTTCGCAAGACCCCCATGTGGCTCTGGCTCACCGCCTGTGGTGATCGCTGCTGCGTCTGCAGCAGCGGTCGCCCCCTCCCTGTCGCCGTTAACGGTAGCACGTGGAGGCCCAGGATCTTTCCTGAAGGCTGTGCGATGATGGGCACCGGCATAAGCACAGCGGGGTTCGGTCCCCAGGTACATCGGCACCAAAAAAGAGAAACACAGCTCATTGCAAGCGCTTAGCTTTTTTTTTTGCAGTGGAGAGCCAGCCACATAACGGGAGTCCTTGGAAGGACATCAGCCACAACCGCGTTCCCGCAAAGGGCTCTTGCGCGCAGCTGTCAATTCCTTCGCAGGTAGGGCGTGTTTAATTTTTCAAGTGTTCCGCGAACATACTCATGGCAGGGGGGGCAAGGAAGGAGACGGGTGCTTGAATTGCCTCAAGCACCTCCCTCTGACCTCAAATAGAACCATGGGCGGGTTGTGACAGGCGCAAAAGGAACGATACAGGAGTGTTGGAAGAGCTCCCGAAGCACGTGCGCAACGCGACGAGGGCTCAACAACGACGCGACGAGCGAGCAAGCCAAGCACGCCTGATGCTACGAAAAGCGGGACAAGCCGCACGAGAATTCGTTGATCTGAAGACGCCAACGTCAAAATTTTCGAGAACCCTCCCCCTTACCGCTGCCATCCCGAGTCGCCACGTAGAGCACGCCGTCGCGAGTGGTGTACATGCCCGCTCGCTTGTGCGCGCGGCAAAAGGTGAGAGGCCCGTCGTGTCCCCCGTACCGCGGAGTCCCGTCGCATTCGCCGTGCTGTTGAAAATAAACCAACCAGATCAACGAGCGCAGATCGACCAGGTAGGTAGCGGACCCCATGGCGCGAGTCGTTAAACCGTAGATCGACCACGATACGGGTGGTTAAGACAAACCCCCGGGGTCACGGCAACGGAGTGGTAGTAGGAGCAGACGCGTGGCGTATGAGGGATGGTCGGGTATCGCAACATCATCGGCATGGCGTCAACCGGAACACTCCATCATTTCAATTGACAGCCATCTCTGTATTCCCACTACGTACGCCTAACTTTCATGCCCTATATCGCCCAAAAACCTTTCAACTCGTTGGGCAAAACCAACTCAAAAGATTGAACCTCAACCACATACTGTTCAACATCGACAACACAAACGAGGCTCTCCAGTGGGAGGGGGTCACAGTGCCGCTTACAGAGATAAGGCAGAAAATCAACAGGAACGAACAACACGGGTAGCCCAACGTGAATAATATGGTACAAACACCAACGTCGAAACATGTTTGAGCCTGATCGGTGCTGCTGCTGGTCACGGAGGTGAGGGAGGTGGGAAAGAAACACGACACACAAGAGGTGTGATGACGCACCGCTTTGATCTCCATCTACAACATACCCATCCAGGCTTCCACGGTAAAAAAACAAAGGGCAGCTCAGTTCGTGAACGCTTATCTCCTGCATAACAGCAACCGGAAACTGGCCGGAAAGGAGCAGCAGCAGCAGCAGCAGCAGCAGCAGCAACTGTAGCATGTCTTTACGATACGACCAAACCCACAGCAGTGGAGTACCTGGCATTGCACGGCCTGCTCCAAGACGACTACCGGCTCCTTGTGCCGAGTGCAGAACCGGTGGATCCGACCGTCCCGGCCCATGTAGTGCACGTCGGCCTCCTCGGTGCACCTGTAGAATGGGGTCCCACCCAGGGGCCAACGAATGGTACGGGGGCACGAATAGTCGGCGTTGAGGGTACCCCAAAATAGGGCGGCGGGGATGATCGGGAAGTGGATTCCGATTTAGCACCACCAAAGATACGATCTTAGAATATCGGGAGAGGGGGGGGAAGAGAGCGTGTCCAGTGTTCGACTGGGATGGAAAAGGATACGTGGCGGAAAGTTCGTTATGGTGTTGTGCACGCGGGGAATAAACTTGGTCCTGCGAACGAGGTATCAAGTGCACGACCTTTGCAAGTAGGGAAGGCAGAGATCGAACACTGGATTGTACGGGTTTCTTGTGAAAGGTTAACGTTTGCAACTACGACCGGGACGGCCGACGGTGATAGTGATTGCCAAAGTCAAAAAGCATGGCCCAGATAGCAACAGCAACCGCAATAGCAACAGCACCAGTGGCGGGGGGAGCGGAAAAACGAACAATACCGACGGCCATAAGACAATACTGACGACGACGACGACAACAACAACAACAACAACAACAACAATACCAATACCAATACCAATGCCAATACCACCACCACCACCAACAACAACAACAGCAGCAGCAACAACCGAAGCCCACCCTTCCGCTCCGCAAGTCTTGTGGTCGTGCTGAACCCGCAGCATTCCGTCTGTCCTGTGATCCCGGCAACGCACTGCTGGCTCGTAGCCGTCATCGCTGTACGAAGGGCGTTCGCCGCAGTGCTTGACTTGGCAGTACTCTCCAGGGCTAGCACCTGACCAGGCAACCAACAGCCAGCCAAGGAAATTGTCGATCGAGGGAGGGAGATTGCGGTAAAAAGTGTCGTATCGTGAGTGACATTATCTCAACCCCCCCCGTACCGTGCTTCGACAAGACCGGCACCTACCGTGCTAACAGCGGCGGTCGACGCACGGAATTCGTACCATCCCTCAAGGATACAGCCAAAACAAGGCATGGGAAGCCCCAGACAGTCAGACATCGATGGCGACTCATCGGGCGAAGGAGGAGCATTGCTCGAGATTCTTAGTCAACTATCGATCGGTACTCAAGCGGGACACGCGAGCGCGAAACGCCCGGGACTTCAAGTGGCCACCATCAGGCGATGAAGGGTCTATCGATAGACAGACGTCCACGTGATAATCGAAGCATGCGAAACCCTCGTACGATAGATGGCGATGGGTAGGTATGATACAAGCGACGTCGGGGACATAAAAAGGGCAGCAACACAGAGCCGGCAGGCAGTGCCACCATGGCGGTGCCACCCAACTCGGGCTCACGAAGAATATGGCAGCCCCTTCCCCTCCTCCGATATCCTGAACTGTACACGGCTGCATGGCTTCACCACACCCCTCGTAGCAAGCAGAAATGGCATAGCTCAGAACAGAAAAACCATAACGCTGGTTCACGGCAGGCGACAAAGGCGGCAGCATGGGCGGCGGTGCCGCCCCCGTCCCCCAGTCGCCTATCGCTAGATGCTAACAATTATTTCAACAACAAGAACAACAACCACAACAAGAGCAACACCATAAAACAATCCAGCAAACAATCGTCGCGGACAAATCTCCTGCTCACATTTCTTCGACTTGCGTTGCGGTGGTTGCTGCTGTTGTTGTGGTTGCTGCTGCCGCTGGGGGTGTGATCCTTGGTCTTGCTTCTGTGACTGTGGTCGCTGCTGCTTCTGCTGCTGCTGCTGCTGCTGTAGTCGTAGCTGTTGTCGCTGCGACTTTGGTCGTGGCGGCGGTGGTTGCTTCCGCTGCTTCTGTTGCTGGTGCTGGTCCTCCTCCTCCTCCTCCACCTCCTCCTCCTCCACCTCCACCACCACCTCTTCCTCCTCCACCTCTTCCTGCTCCCCCCCCTCCTCCTCGTCCTCCCCCTCCGCCTCCTCCGCCTCCTCTTCCTCTTCTTCCTCTTCCTCCTCCTCTTCCTCCTCCTCCTCCTCTTCCTCCTCCTCCTCCTGCTGCTGCTGTTGCAGCTGCCGCTGCTGCTGACTTTGTGGTAGCTGTTTTCGCGGGTGTTTTGGCCGTGACTGCGGTGGTAGCTCCTCCTCCTGCTGCTGCTGCTGCTGCTGCTGCTGCTGATGATGATCCTCCTCCTGATGCTGTTGCTGCTGCCGCTGCTGCTGACTTTGTGGTAGCTGTTGTTGCTGGTGTTTTGGCCGTGACTGCGGTGGTTGCTCCTCCTCCTGCTGCTGCTGCTGCTGCTGCTGCTGGTGATCCTTCGCCTGCTGCTGGTGATCCTTCGCCTGCTGCTGTTGCTGCTGCGGTTGCTGCTGACATTGTGGTAGCTGTTGTCGCTGCGGCTGTGGCCGTGGCTGCGGTGGTTTCTGCTGCTGCTGCTGCTGCTGCTGCTGCTGATCCTTCCCCTGCTGCTGTTGCTGCTGCGGCTGCTGACGTTGTGGTAGCTGTTGTCGCTGCGGCTGTGGCCGTGGCTGCGGTGTTTGCTCCTGCTGCTGCTGCTGCTGATGATGATCCTCTCCCTGCGGCTGTTGCTGTTGCTGCTGCTGCTGCTGACGTTGTGGTAGCTGTTGTCGCTGATGTTGTGACTGTTGCTTCTGCGGTTGCTGTGTTAGCTGTTGTCGCTGCTGCGTTGGCGTTGGTTGTCGTTGCTGCTGTGGTTCTTGCCGCCCTGGCTGAAACAAGGGAATTGCATCTTCCAAGGTCTCCACCGCCGCAACAGGGGCGCGGTCGGGATTTTGGTCGGTAAATCTGCTAGGGAACGTTCCTTGAGAGAGAGAGGAGCGGGAAAAGTCGAGAGGGTCGGAAGAATCGTAGCGATCCTCGGTGCTGCTGCAGGCGGCCGTTGGCCAAGCAGTGTACCTTAAGCCACCTGAACGGAACGGGGCGCACGTCAAGAACGGAAGGGGGGGATCACTCGTCAAGCACGAATGCACATGTTGCAGCCATGGATCACTCAGAAGAGGCTTCCGCTGGTGTGCCAGCACGAGGGAGGGGGGGGCAAGGGCACAATACTCTGTACTCGCGCCGTCTTTTTTCGTCCACACCATTGACCACGCATCACAATTGAGATAAAGACAGTCGTCCCTAGCACCTGTCGGGTTCTGAGCCCATCGCACGTAGTCAGGGTTAGTGCGTACCCTTCACGCGGTTGCCGAGGCGTGCCGAGGGGTGAGAGCGGGTTGAGGGCGCGGGGTATGCAAAGGGCTTGTGTTGGCAGGCTCTGGGCCTGCGGGGTTAGGTTGCGGTGGTGAGTTAACAGCAGTTTGTAAACAATACACCAGCATGTCAACGTAAGGAAGGAGGGCAGTGAGGCCTATTTCGGTGATCAGGCCCCGTGTTTGCCAATGTAAGTACTACGAGGGTACAGGATAGTGAGGTACGGATGCCTCGCTTACCTGGAACGCTTGCCGGTAGCCACTTGGTTGGCTGGAGTCAAGAGGTGGTTAGGCGTAAGGCGGCGTTGTGTGACAGCAACGTTGTGGAGGTGCTACTGTACATAAGAATGCTACCGCGTCCAGCCGAGACGATAGGACATTAGACCCATGGTCTCAAAGCGTGTCACGCCAAACTGCAACCTTCAATCTGCTGAGGGTCAGAGCTGGCAATTCGTCCAACGAAGATACGGCAGAGTGGCCATGGTTTGTTAGTGGGGCACCCAGCTGTAAAGCCAGGGCCTTAAAGTGCCACGCGAAAAGTGAGTAGTGTCGCAATGACCTACTTGTACTCGGCACTAGAAGTGCCTTCTAACGTCCCTCGGCAAAGCAATGCTACAAAACTATTTACGACTCCGGGGAAGAGGTCGAACAATCTACGAGATCTACGTCGACGCCACAGGGAAACTGGTACAGACCCCCTGGCTTCGACCATGAGTATTACGTGAGAGAAAGCAACAAGAACAACAAAAAGACTACGACAACAATAACAACAGCGTCAACAACAATAACGACAACAACACTAACAACGACGAACCTTGTGCGCCCGATGCGAACGACGATGAGCTTGAGCGGCCAACTCGAGGAGAAGGATGCCCGGTGTCGTCCTTGTCGTTGGCCGAAAACGGTGACTCGGGAAGGTGCACGTCTTGTCCGAAGGGGCGGCTTGACTCAGTGGCTTTCTCGTCCTTGGGGATAGCGTAGTCGGGACCGAAGCCGTACGAATACATTCTTCCTGGTCGCCGGCCGTACGTGCAGGCAACGTCGTGCGTGTTCTTGCGGTTAGAGAAGAACGAGTGGTTCAAGTCGAGCAGGGTGAGGCAGTCGATCTCAAGGGAATCAATGGTTGAGCGTGGGGATGTTTGGCGCGTCGACGAGTCAGTGTGCTACGAAGGCTAGCACGTCGGTATATGGGTGTCGACAAGCGGTTCCAGTGGGTCATTGGCGACAAAGGGGACGCAATGCCGAGGGAATCCCTTCCCGTATGTGGCGGGCGGAGCGCTGGGGGGGGGGGGGGGGTCAAGTGCGTCTGCATGCCCAAAACGTGAAATGGGGAGGGGGGCGGCGGGAATACAGCGGAGCAGGCAATAATGATATGGGCTCCTGCTTGGCGGGGAACAGAACACGGCACTTCAGAAATTGGCAGCTGTGTGTCTCAATAAAATTAAACCGCCAACATGAAGAAGTGCGCCGATAAGAACCCTACACAAACTGTTGTAAAGTCTACGTTGGGTACCCCACAGATTTATTAATATAAATTACGTAGTGCAAACTCAGAAATACTACCAGATGATGAATTAAATACTCGTGAGATACCAGCTTCGGCGAAAGTGAGATTTACGTACGTACGTAAGTGGGTCCTTGGTTGGAAACCTCAGCACAGAATGCCGAGTGATGGGTGCGTGTGAGCAGCATAGCGCACAGCAACAGAAACAACGAAAATAAGCAGGATAGAATTGTGTAGGGGCAAGGCACGCACACACCTTGTGGTCTGCTACAGGGTGAAGCAAGGTTGTCGTCACAACCGAGGGCCGAGCTGTTACACTATGTTCTACAACAGTATGTACTGCCGCAACCTTACATAGTGTTGAATAGCACTCCCCAGCACAACAAAAAATACTACTGTATCTACGGGCACGGTTCCATCTGAAGAGCGAGCCGCCCCATTCACGGGCAGCAGCTTCCTATCTAGCACTGTCTCATCTCAGTTGACACACGTTATAGACTCTGGCTATAGACTCTGGCTTACAACAGCAGCAGTGCCATAGTCTACAGTAGCCTACCATGTACAAACGTGTAGTGTGCCAGCGCCACACAGCAGGGTGCATATACTACAAATCGACTTCAATCGTATCTCAGACGAGCTGCGCAGTATTCAACTAGCGAGTTATAGGGTCGTCCTTCTCATGCACCTTGCGTGTTTGTAAACGCCGCGCCGCCGGCAACAACTAAACCCTCGCGGCGTGGAGTCTACTGCTGTGTCTGACTAATGCTACACATTGGAGTATATTGTTGCTACTGTACTGTACTGCTGAAGGGAGGTACTGTAGGTCATCACAGAGACAGAGCCCGAAGGGGGAAAGAAAAGTAATTATCTACTGTCCCGGCACCATCTGGGTTTGCGAGACACAACAGCGGGAAAGTCATGGCGCAATATACCATACCGATTTTGCTGCTGCTGCACCCATGACGCTTGGGACTCTGCTGCGGATGGTCGCAACACGGCAGCGCTTCGTTGACAGCAGGCTTGCTGGGGCAAATATTGTGAACGACGTCTGGCAGCCACGCCCTCTGCGCGTTAGAGAAGAAGGTCCCGAGGCCGTGACATCTGCAGGACGAAGCTCTTCGTGGCTAGTGCTTCACTACAACAGCAGTACTCAGTGGGGGCGATGGTCTGTTCCACTACTCTCCAGTAGACAAGCCGCGGGTAGTTGTCGCGCCCCCACAGACAGACGGGCATGATATCTTTGTTCACACTGCACGCTGATGGCAGCAAGCCGATCCAACTTGAGGGATCAAGCACCCCCCTAGGTCGCGTTGGTTCGCAAAGAACAGCGACGCGTGTGCATACAGCGCATCCTGCTACTTTTCCCACTCACCTGCTGCCGCCAGATCAATGGGTGATGTGTGGGAAACGCAGGACGGTATCTACGTAGATTAGCAACACACACACCCATCCAACACTACATACTTGTACGTAGTTCAAGGCCGCTCACCTTGTGAAAAAAAATTGTTGTTGTTGGGGGGGGGGGGAGGTTCGTTGGCCATCGACCAGACTATCCCGAAACACTCAGCTCGACTGACGTTTCATGGGCGTGATCTCTCCAACGATTATGACGAGAAAACACACCGGGGCCCCATTGGTACACACACATGAGGGTAAAAATGTATCCCTGCTCGCTGCCTAAAAGTTTTTCGACCTGCACAAATATTTGTCGATGGAGAGAAGAAGACGTGCTTCCCCCGCGCGGTGGGGGCGAGAGGGCGAGGCGCAGTTAAGTGGGGGTGGTGCTGCGCGTCTTGTGTTCGATGTCCTGTCTTCGGCGGGAGTGTGTCCAGAGGGAGGCGTGGCGCGCTGTGTGCCGTGTTTGTCTTGGAGTAATGTTGATGCGGGGGGATGAGGCAGTACGGAAAAAAAGGGGGGGGGGGGGACAACGGGGCTTTTTCGCTGATTTCCCAAGTTTATCGCATCTGTTCTGTGGATGCCCTCAGGGCTTACATCGTCGTCATATGTTGGGCCGTATCAGCAAGGATGATTGCACTACGAGCACAAAGAGAGAGACTTCTGCCACACACAGCAGATCTATTTTGTGGTCGCGAAAAGTGTTCGCAAAAATCCATTTCGTTGTCGCGGGCCAAAACGTACCGCTTCAAGAATAATGTGCTTATCCCGCCTCCCATGTTGTCTCCTACTTCTTCAATCAAGCCGTGTCGCTGTGAACAACGTCTATTTCGCTCGGATGACAGCCCAGACAGCAGTCCTCGTAAAATCACACTGGGTCCTCGCAACTATGGTGTCTGCGAAAAAGATGAGGTAACAACTCGGATCTCTCGCGGTACGTCGTTGTACCAGGACCGCGATGATGATGATGGTGATATACAGTAGTCGGTCCTTTATCTTACTAATGCATGCTCTTCAAGTACACACTTTCCTCCTGTTGAACTCATGCACCTGTCGAACTGATGGGGGTGTAATAATATAGCACACTCCGCCAGTCGTCGCAGAAAATTATTTGTACTTCGCGACCTGCACATCAGATCACGCTTCTACCGCTAGCAGCGCGCCAACAGCGGTTGGACGATGGTTGGCGGTGGTTTCTCCGGAACATACATACTGTACTGCACCACAACAAACCACCGACCGCATGCCACCATACACAATACAAAAACACACGTAAGCAACCCTTCTATTTTCGATCCAGCGTGGCAGACGTTGGAATTCGGAGATACCTTGCGACAGAATACGCACAACGCGTTGACAGGTCAATAATAATGTCGAGAGGCTTGCTAAACTACTGTACACCTAGGTGCTGCCCCGAGACGGCAACTAAAGGGGAGAACCTTCTCCATGCGGTAGTCCGACAGCGCCATTAATTTTCCTGGCTGGATCCATGACAACAACGCCGTCGTAGATTCAATCACCGGGGCTGGCATTATTAGACTATGGCAATTTGTTCCCAGCTGTTGTCTGGATCATCCGAAGACGGGGTAGTGGTGTTGTGCGTAAGTGGCCGTTACCTATCCAGTCTCTCTCGTACATGGACAATTTCGTCAGTTATTTCATGCCTTCATCGTCAAGTCAACTCTGCTGGCGAGCAAAACACATGGACTCCTCCTGTGTCTCCCTTCCTCGTGTGCGACCTCTCGGCTGAAGCACCATCAAGCTTACAGTAGCTAGCGCCCGAGTTTAAAAAAGCTTCAACTTGAAGTCGAGGCAAAATTTTCTTGCTTCGTCGGCACCGTCGAGCATACATAAAATAGGTCATTATGTAGAGTTTAGTGTAGGATCCACGGCTGAGGTGTGTTTGATTTATGTACAATAGTCGATTTCTTCTTGCTTGTCGCCAAAATCTGAGCCTTGCTTCATAAAGGTTTCTTGATCGCGGTCGGTCGCTACGAGTAACACTATGCCGAACGGTGTCGACTGCGCCCAGATAGATTGGGGCGACCTTCAAGCACGCGTACCGTATATGACACAAGATAACACACCCCCTGGCCCGATTTTCAAAGCTTGATTACTCGATGACGAAGAGGATACATAAACGAAATGATACATTTTCGAAAAGATCTCAACGAGACGGTTCCAACGCCGCCGTT
>FN649750.1:3046659-3064431 GCA_000310025.1 Ectocarpus siliculosus | reverse complement strand
AAAAAAAAAATTTTCCGGGAATTTTGGGAAAAAATTTAACGGTTTTCCAAATTGGGGATTTTTCCCCCAGGGAGAAAGGGGGGCCCCCAGGCCTTCAAATTTTGGCCCCGTTTTCCCCCCACCCCCTCCCCCCCCTCCCAATGGGCTTCCCCCCCCCCCCCCCCCCCCCCCCCGCCCACCCCTGTTAGTCCCGCCTCATGCCCACACGCCCAGATTGAGGAGCGACATCCTTTCGGCGGGATATGAACGTGTTTCTCAGCCCCACAACTTCGAAAACACAAAAATGGTACTACCTTGCACGTAAACAAACATCGCCAACTCTCAGATTTCATGAGAAGCAACACAACAGCTGTATCCTCGAGTTTTCATCCACGAGGTGGTGCAAGATTTTCAATGCGCCTATCGTTCCTCCTTCCCCGGGATGAGAAAAAAAAAAAAACTGTAAACCCGTTCTGTCTGCTCTGTTGGCGCGTTACACAGCACTGACCAATGAAGCAGTTTTTCCGGTCGACAACAGATGGCAATCGGTCGATTCGGGTTGGGTTCGTTTGTTTCTCCAGTGATGCTTATCGAATCACGCATTAAGTTTCGATGCGATCCAGGGTATGTGTGTGTGTGGTGGATGCCGTGCCACAGTCGTGACCAATTCCAAGGGTTGCCCAATTTATTGCCCTCATCTGAGACTGACTTTTGATCACTTGGTCAGCCGGTTAGCGCGATCGATGGCCTGAGACTGACTTCTGATCACGTGGTCAGCCGGTTAGCGCGACCGATGGCCTGAGACTGACTTCTGATCACGTGGTCAGCCGGTTAGCGCGGTCGATGCTAACGGCAACGATGCAAACGCTTCACCTGGGTGCCAAGCCTCCCGACTTGAGCTCCGCCATCTTCTCGATGACTTCCTTTGAGGTCGGCGGCAATCCCTCGAGCTCCTCCACGAGCTTGGCCCGGCTCTCCGGGGTCGACTTGACCGTCACCGCCGCCGCCGCCGCCGCCTGCGAGACCATGTTGGAAGGGTCCGCCTTCGCCGCCGCCCTTGCGGTGTCCCCCGCCGAGCTGACCTTTGCCCCCGACGGCTTGAAGTCCTCGATACCCTGCTCCTTACGGAAGTTCACCTCCATCTGCTCCGCCTGCGGCCGGCGGCGGGTTCGAGGATGCAAATCGAGAGCGGCGGGATTATTGCTGTTGTTGTTATATAGCTGTTGTTAATTTTTTGTGGGGGTGGTCTCCACGGTTATTCTTGGGATCCATGCATCACACACCCCGCGACAACCCAGTTCTCCTTCTACTGCTGTTCTTGGGTTAGTTTCGGTCGGGGCGGCGTTCACAACTGGTGTTGGACCCATGCATGACACACCCGACCCCAGTTCTACGGTGCTTGTCTTTCCGTTCGGCCTGAAACAATATGCCGCGTCCTCAACATGGGTTCCGTCGTGGCCGGCAGACAGCCTCACACACATCCAACCCCCGCGCGGGAACAAGATTGCGAAGAAACAAACAAGTAGATGATGTCTACCGACCCTATAACCCTAAGCCTAACTATACCCAAAAGAACTAATACCTCTTCCGGAGCGTAGATTAACCTTCTGCTATTTTCTCACACTCTTCTCGCGCGCTGTACAGCAGAATCCTGGGCTTGCAACAGCGCCATTACGTTACTCGCCCACCGAAGACACCGGCATCCTAACTCCTTAAGAGAGATCGAGACAATCGACGTTTCCCACCGGTGTCAACACGATTTTCAGCGGCACTATATATACCGGACGACCCGTAAGAGGCGGAGAGATGGCACACCCCGCGATAGACCCACTTTCAATTCTCGATCGCTCCGCACCCAAGCTTGTGCCAACGCCTTCGAGGGTGCTTTTGGAAACGTCTCGTCGACGGGCTTGCCGTGTCAATATGGGGCTATTTTCGCACCCCTTTTGGTTGTGGGGCAAACAGAGCTTTGAAAGCCCCCCTTGGTTGGGGGGCAAACAGAGCCTTGAAAGTCGGTCTTGCGGACGTGTCATCTCTCCGCCTTTTACGGTATATCATGGTATTAATCGACGTACCTGCTGTGCTAGATGGAGAGTTGAAGCCGTGCGCGCACTATCTCGCCGACGCTACCGAGAGAGCCCAGTACTGCTGCACGAAAAATAGAGGCCGTGCGCGCTCTCTCTTACCTTGCCGACAGTACTGGGAGAGCCCGGTACTGCTGTTGTACTCCTAACTACGTAAACATCTCTGAGAGAGTCAGTTAATAAAGTTGTAATGAATAAACAGAGCTCGCGCGGTCGCGCTCTCTCACCTCGGCGCGGATCTTGGCGGCCTGCTCGAGCAGCCGCTTGGTCGCCTCGGGGACCTCCGCCGTCGACGCCTCCGCCTCCGTGTCCGCTCCCCCCTCGGCTGACATGCTAAGGGCCCAGCGCGGGCGGCGGGCGGAGAGGGACGACGAGCGCGACCCCCAGCCGCCACCTTGCTGTCGCCGGGAGGTCTTAAGGTTTGCGGGGGCCAGGAAGGCCGGTGCGGCGTAGGCTAGAGTAGCCGCCGCGGAAGACGATGAACTGAGAGACATGGTAGTGGTGGTGGTGGTCGTTGTCCCTGGCGGCAAGTTGTTGAGTGTTGTTAACCTGCTGGAGGGGAGGGGGGGGGGGGGGATTATGGGAGGGTGTGTAGCGACCAGTTGCCTTCGTAGGGTTTTCGGTTGATGTAATCATGATGGATAAAGCACACAATCGGGGAAGTGGGGTTAGGGTTAGGGTTAGGGAATAGTAATGGTCTGTGTCTCCCCTCCCTGTTGTCCGTTTTAGCTTCTTCGCAGACGGTCTGTAGCCTTGATGTATGTAGACGAGGCGGGGGGGGATATCGAACCAAAAAAAAAAACTAGATTGCTTGGTGTGTGTTCCTCTTCTTTTCACTGGATATGTAGGACGCAAGTTGGTTGCAGTGAGAACTGCTGGGACGTGGGTATAACTCTTGGCAACGATTCACAGCAGTCGAGTATCGACCAAGTCGAGGATCTACGGACGTCGAGTTCTGACTAGGCAGATCCTCCGCATGCACCCTCGTGAGAATCTTGGGGAGATAGATTTCGCTGTATCGGAGACGCATGCGCTGAGGTTCATTGCCTGCAGACATGAGCCCCGTCAGACGACTGGTCTTGAGACGTGCGGAAGGTCGCCTGTTGTAGATGGCGATGAGATGGGAAATATACAGCAGTGCAGACCGCCTATATCATTTGCTTACCCCTTGCCAGCCACTACTGCAGCTTCCGTACTGAATAGAGTCTACTGTAACAAAATGCAGCTGTATACAACACACACTACGTGAGGAGGGCTGGGCCGCCAGAACGCATAGCAACGCTGTGAGCACCCCCGACCTACGGCAACCCGCGGAGAGATGCCACACACGGTGATCCCGATCCACTGCAAGCTCGCTGGTCGCTGGTGCAACAGCCCGCTCGCAACACCGAGTTTTTAAGCAAGCAGATTGCACCAGCAGCGCAGCCACCGCCGAAATTTGAAAAAAAATGTACTTGTAAGAGCTCGTGTGCCTTCCCTGACGACAGAACGAGACTGAACTTGCACGGGCTTCTAACGTGCTGCTGGCGGGGTGCTGATTGGTGTGCCTGTTTCTCCTTCCTCGTGCCATATTACCGAACATTGCATCACAGGCACGCATGCATACGCGTCGTGACATGCAGATAATATGACATGATGATGATCGTTTCGATGAAAATATTTCACTTCTTGGCCGCATCCTCTCTTCGACTAAAGCACGCGCATCGCTGAGTCGTGAAACTCCCCTCCGACGGCTTACCTTTGTGAGCCTTGCGGACGACGCCTTCGCGTGGTGAAGTACAACGGTGAGCACACGCGATTAGAGAGGTGTGGCGTCTGTGTGTCAGCTCATGTATCATCGGCGGAACAACCTGACAACCTGACCAAAACAAAACGTGTGTGCAGCAGCGCTGACGCAACCTCCCCCCCCAGCAAACGGTTCGGCATACATTGCGTCGCCCCCGCGTTTCGTGCAGGATAGCCCCGAAGACAGGCAGGGCTCTGTCTTCACCCAGCAGCTCTTGTGTGTTTGTTGGCAACCCAAAGCAGTCGCTGCTTTGGGTTGATTGGCGCCGATAGCTGGGCGTCGGATAGCTCACCTCCTAGCACGGGTTGCTACGCAAGGAGTTTGGCCAGCAAACTGGGTACAATCGGAAGAGCCTCGGAAGACCAGAGTCGAAGGGTGTTGGTTTGTGTGAGCGTTTTTTCCCCTCCAAGCCAAGCACGGCTACACGCGACAATTAAGAGAGAGGAGATAGGACTTGTGGGTGTGCTCCTGCGCTCGGTTGGGAGGAGGCATCGCACTGGAGAGCCGTCAGCTCGAAGGCTCAGCCTGGTCGTGGGTGGAGAGGCTCTGAGGCCGTCCTAGGCCCCGCTGCTCTTGAGATCAAGCTGCTGGCGGCACGGCGCCACGTTTTCGGGGAGCTTGTGGTTGACGCTATCACTCACGAGAGACCGAAGGGAGCGCGATGGGGCAGAGCAACAGCAACTTCGAGCTCGCGAGCGAGGCCAGGCGGGCGGCGGAAAGATGTGAGGGCCTCGGGGCGTATTGTTCGGGTTTGGTGGACGCTGTCCTGCCGCGTTCTCTGGGCGTGGTGTTTTGTGTGTGTCGTCGGTCCCTTTGTTTCGCTCTCTCCTCTGCTTGTAGAGAGACTACCAGGTATTTCTTACCAATGGCGGCACTTTTTTTGAAAGAACAGCATTGTGCAGGGGGGTGTTGTTGTTACATGCAAACAGAATACCAGGCTGTGCTGCTGCTGTAGTTGCACCAGACTGCCGTACTCTCCAGACAGGGGAAGATCGGGTTGCTGTTCTAGCCCTGAAAGCCAGACACTCCAATCGAAACGCACGGCACGCTCTGAGAGCAGATGGATTTACCACACATCATTGTGGGCCAAGAAATAGACACGGTTCAACTCTTGCTCCAAGTACCTTGTAGTATAAGCAGTGGTATCTGCTACATTCGGCCGCGTCCCCATTGCCCTTCAACCTTGGCCACTTCTTTAGCCCGGGTGCACCCGCTAGTCTGAAGTCAGTACGAAAGGGCCGCGGCCACGGACGGCTACATGAAGAATGCACCAATTTCCTTGGGTCTTTCTGGGTCAGAGACTCGAATCTCAATTATTTGTCGGGGATCCCAGCACCAACCGGGTTACTATAATGTTGTAGGTCGTGACCCTGTAACCTACTCTTGTGTTCAAGTTCTTTCAGCAGGGTTCCAAAGGTGTTAAAAAAACAGAAAAAGTTGTGGCGCTGCCGTCGCTGCTGCGCTGCTGCTTTGTGCAGCTCGAAAATCTGCACTCTTTTTGTCGCTGTTGACGTTAACGATGATGATGAAATGTTCCATGTTTGTGTGCTGGCGTTCTTGTCCGTTGTCTTCTTCGCGGAAATGGAAGACATGAAGATACGTATAAATCGGGGGCTTGCTGCTTTTGCCCCGCCCTTCCCTTCCCAGTACACCGCGATGCGCGATGCGTTGGTTGAAAGAAATATCCAACCAGTCAAGAACGGCGTGTCGCAGATATCCATAGCAAATGCCGGAGAAACTCTTCCGCCGCGGAGACAGACACAGCAGAGATGGGTTCCGTAAAGGCTTCTCTCTCCGTTTCCGGGAAATGCAAGTATGGCGCCTGTCTAAGGGCGCGGTGCAATCTTCAAAACGTCGTCCTGAACCGACGCTGTTGTGTAGGCCGGGAGTAACCAGGACCACCTGCTTAAACAAAAGTGCCAGCGATCGCCTGCCTTGAAACGCGGAGTGACCCCCTGCCGGCGCCCGCCCCCCCCTCTTAGAACGAACGGGTTTTCGCGATGCGTCTGCTGCACTATCTCATTTTATCGTTACGGTGGGTTAAGAATATCTCCCGCCTCTCCGTTTTATCGTTGCGGCGCGGTAACAATATTTTCACCGGCACACCGGCAGGAGGACCGCTTTTTTCACCTCCTCGAACGCAAGACAGGGCTTGGTAGTGTGAGCACTGTCAAGTGTTCATCCCTGACGCGAAGCTCGACCAATCATGTCCGACAGGGGCAGACCCCAAGCGTGGCCCACACTTTTGATAGGTGCGCGCACGTGCTCCCCGGTTAGCGCGGTCGATGTCTGTCAACGAAACACGTTCACACATTCCGACGTTCGCCGTGGATGTTCCGGTCCGGCGGTGAGGTTCAGCGGCCGCTGTTGAACATTGTGAGTTCAACAGAGGAGTCCCTGGGTGTACGGGTTCTCGCTCGTATCAAGCCGCTGCTGCTTTGTAGCACATTGTTGTGTCACGAGGCGTGAGCGACGGAGGCGCAGAGACAGCTGGGGGAATGATTCGCGGCCGGCGGCTTCGGCATGCTTGTGATACGTACGCCTACAAATGCCAGGCGAAAAACAACCAGTAGGGTGGAGCACGGTAAACCATGTCCGTCGGATAATGCTTGGAAATATCCTTGGAGAGTTTTGAAGTACAAGAAACACCGTCTGCAGCAGAGCCGAGCTCCATGCCTACCGTAAGAGACGGAGAGATGGCACCCCCCTAAAGAGAGACTTTGAAAGGACGATTGCTCCAAAACCAAAGGGGTGCGGAAAGAGCCCGATCCGTCTACGGAAAGGCCCTTCGACTAGATGTTTCCGGAACGAAGATCCTTGGTGTTGGCACAAGTTTGGTTGTGGAGCAATGGAGCTTTGAAAGTCGCTCTAGGGGGGGTGCCATCTCTCCGACTCTTACGGAATACCACGGTACGGTATACGGTACGGTACAGACAATCTTGGTTGTGGAACCATGGAACTTTGAAAGTCGTTCTAGGGGGGGTGCCATCTCTCCGCCTCTTACGGTATCTTCCATCACCTACGGAGGTCGAGCGTTATTCCCTCCCCGCGAGTCTATTGAACACCGTCCGCGGTGTGGGAACAGCTGGCGTTCGGTGGCAAGCCGACAACTGTAGTGGTTCTGCGGAGAATGTGGCGCACCCAACCCCACTGCTTGCGTCTGGTCTTGGTGCGATGGAATAAGGCTTGGTGTGGCGAGCGCCAAGATTGTGTTTCGGAAGACCGACTGGTCTTGTAAGGGGGGTGTTATTGCATGCACGAGAATGCGTCAAGGGTCAAGGCACACTGCCGAGAAACGGCGAAAGCCGACTCTAGAGACCAGATCGCAGTGGACCGCCGCGTTAACAAAACAAAACTGTTCGCTGTGTGCGTTGGGGCCAAGGGGAATGTCTGGGGATTTTTTGAACTTGCCCCGGCATGAAACCACCATAATCCGGTTTTGCTGTCGTTGCCGCCCTTGTTGAGTTTGGAGCGCGGTTTGTGAGCTTGAACCCCTTTATCTTTCACCTGTCACCTCCGGTGACTGGCAGCATCGGTGTAGCTCATATGTGTTTGGGTTTTGATGTTCCCGACGCTCTCGTTTGCGACGTTGCCTGTTGTTTGCACCTGGCGTCTGCTTTTTCGTCCGTGTTAAGTCTGTGTCTTGTCGTTAGCGTTATGAGAATCTGACGGCATGGAAACATTAAGATTGACGGCCGCGCTCTACATTCCACCGCAAGAAGGCCGGTTTTAGGGATGTGGGAGCAGCGGGTGGCTTACACACGAACGGAAATCGTACCAGGTCTGTGCGGTAAAACGACTCCGGGCGCGCGGGCGAGTGAGATATGTGGTCGTGCGGTCAGATCTTCGGTATTGAACCGTTGATGTTGTCGTCTGCGACCATACATCCAAGTCTGCAGCAGTCGCCGCGTCCATGAGCTCCGCCTCCCTTTCCTCAAACCCATGTGTGTATGTACAGCTTCCTCTCCCTCTCTCTTTTTCTATTCGTGCCTCTCTCTCTCTCTCTCTCCCTCTCGAAAAAGTAGCATCACGAGTACTACAGTAGCACCACGCACAGTCACTGGTTAGAACCGTATTTCTCCTCGTGGTCTCTTTTGGGGCCTGGCACCCCCTGTCTACCCTGTCTACTCGCATTTACCATGCTTACCAATCAGGTCCGAAGTCAACTGGGCGCGAACGATGTGCTCGTCAACAGCGATGCAGCAAGCATCTCTCGGCATACCACCCGAGATGCCGGTTTCAGATGTTTCGAGGCCGAAGGCATAGTCTCGCCGGTGTTGCCTCCTGAGCTGTTGCATCTCTGTATCATGGCACATGATCTCTGTATCATGGCACATGTTCATCCTTTTTGGGCTTTACCGTTGTCAGCAAGATGAGCCTCGGCATGCCGCCCGAGATGCCGATTCCGGACGTTTCGGGCGCGAACGGACGATGGTGGATAGCTCTCTTACTCTGCTGACGACGAAGTCATGATCAAGCATGGCCCCTCTCCACCGGCGTGTTTTGGGCACGTGTCGGTGGTCCTTCCCTCCTCTCGAGTACAAGCTCTTTTGCTACGACCATTTGTGCGGACACGAAACCGCGACGACCAACATGTATCACGTGCGCAAACACAAGCCACGAACATGTATCATGTGTGCGAACACGACGCCGTTATTGCCCAAATGCGTCTCGGCCTGTCCGCTTCAGTGGCCCTGCCGGCGTTCGTCACTTCTTTGTCCTTGTAACTGTTGTACAGCAGTCGATGCGGTTGTAGGTCTGGCGTGTGACTATGGTGGACGCTCGTATACTCAATATGCCATCCTCCAGGTACAACCGGTACCCGTTTCTCTGTTGACGAGGCTCACGAGGCATGGCAACTCCGCCGTGTCCTTGAATCTTTTGGGACACTTTTTTTTTGCTGTTGCTGCTGCTGCTGTTGCTGCTGGTGATAGTATTTTTCTTGGGCCTGTCTGCTGTGTAAACACCCCACACGAGCCGCAGCTGTTGAATTTTTGGTCGAATTTATATTGTGACATCTTGTGTATGACGACGATGTCCGTTTTCGTGCCTTGTGGTACCGCCGTGTTCGTCTCCTCGTGCTTTGGCAGTCGACGAGTGCGAGATAAAGGTAATCAAGGAGACCTTTAAGGACCTCTGCCACGTCAATGGCGGCTCGATGCGGATCGACAAGGAGACCTTCCTGCAATACCTTCCGCTGCCCGGTCTTCTGGGAGGTGAGGGACTTGGTCGGTGAAGACATGCCACAGCAGAGGCATGGGTGGTACACTTTGGCCTAACTGTCTCAGTGCTGCAGCCGGGTTGGATGGAGCATGACCATGTCTGTACTTGGAGCCGTGTCCAGTTGACCCATATGCCTGCTTATTTTTTTGCTGACATGGTTCCCTTTCTTTCAGATGTTTGCGTTCACACGCATTGTTTGCCCAACACACAACCGCTCCCGGCGCTTGGCTGCTCTGCTATGTCCGGCTGACGCGGTCTCTTCCCCGTAACCTTTGCTGGTCGCTCCCCGTGCCTTCGATGGACGTTGGTGACACGACTACCGGCAACTTTTACGCTGTTGCAATCCACCCGCATTGATGTGTCGCGGGCGACGGGGCGAGAGCAGAGCGTCTATTCGCTGTGTTCGACAAGAAGTCCTCGGGGGAGATCGACTACGAGGAGTTCGTCTGCGGGTTGGCGGTAACCTGCCGGGGGAGCTGGGAGGAGAAGGTGGAGTTCATCTTCAACCTTTACGACATCCACGGGCAGGGCGCCGTCAATCGGGACGAGCTCGCCGCCCTCCTGAACCACGTGCCCAAGTCGATCATGCGCTTCGGACGGGCGGTTGCCCTCGACGCCACGGCAGCCGAGGCCAACCATCACCACCACCACCACCATCATCACACCCAGAGCCATGGCGGCAACCACCACCCCCACCCCCACCCCCCTCACCGAGAGCAGCCACGCCGCTCGCTCGCGCCGGTGTGCGCTTCCGCTGCCGTTGAGCACCAACACCCGGCCGCCCATCACCCCCACCCGACCCACCACGCCGGGCGCCCGCAGCGGCACCCCCCACCATCCAGCGCGGGGACGGTATCCTCCGCGTTTTCGGCGGGGCGTTGTTCCCCAGACCACTTACGGGCGTCGTCGCCGCCCGCGGCGATCGGTGGTGGCGGTGGGTTAGATGTTGTTGCTCCCGCTGCTGTTCCCATTGTTGCTGGTGGTAGTGGTAGTTCTTCCATCGCCGCCGCCGGCGGGGTAGTGGCGGCGGTGCCGGGGGCCGGGGGCGCCGGGGGGGAAGAGGAAGGCGGAGGAGCGGCGGGCTCGTCGCCTCCTGCTCCGTTGTTGACGTGCGGGAACCTGATGCAGCTTCACGCGTCGCTGTCGTCGAACGCGGGTAGTGAACGGGAAGATGGCGTTGCTCGGCCGCCATCGGTGACGGGGGGCGGAGCTGCTACGGATGCCGAGAGGGGTAGCTTTGGCGACGGCGGCAGCGGCAGCGGCAGCGGCAGCGGCAGCGGCAGCGGCAGCGGCAGCGGCGATGATGCTGCTGCTGCTGCTGCTGCTGCTGCTGCTGCTTCTGCAGAAAAGGGGGCTACCGCCGAAGCAGAGGGGGTTGTCGCCAAAGTAGAGCGGGTTACCGCCACAGCAGAGAGGGTTACCGCCGAAGAGGGAGTTACCGCCGAAGTATCGGCGGCGTTGGAGGCGTTAGCGGCGGCCGCCGCCTCCGCCGCGGCCGCAAATAGTACGGATGAAGTGACAGAGGCGGTGAAAACGGCGGGGGCGGCGGCGGCCGCTAATAGTTCAGACGAAGAGGCGGCGGTGAAAACCGATGCCGAAGAGGTGGCCGGGAGTGGTACAGGGGAAGGGGTAGCGGCGGCGGCGGCGGCCGTCGTCGCCGCTTCGGCGACCCCGGGGTCGTGGGTAGCGGTACGGGGTGGGGGGGTCAGTAGTGTTTCATTCCCTAGGGGGGAGAAGGAGGCGGACATCCGCAGCCGCAGCAGCGGCAGCAGCGGTAGCGGTAATAGGAACGGGGTCTCCTCGCCGCCGGTGTTGGCGATGGAAGACGGCAACAATGGTGGGGACGGCGCTGTAACGGCAGCGACCGATGACGAAGGCCGCACGGCGGCCGAGGCGCCTTCGGCGCTTTCGGCGGCTCCGGCGGCTCCGGCGGCTGCGGCTGCTCTGGCGGCTGCGGCGGCGGCGGCGGCGGTCTCTAAGGAACGGGCGAGAGGGTCGGCCTTGCGACCCCGTGCGGAGGGTAGAGAGCCGCCACCCGCGGGAGTGGCGCCGGAGAGCGTGGGCGGTGAAGGCGCGGCGGCAGGTGCGGTTGTTGGCGCTGCTGCCCACGCGACCGAACTGAAGGCAGGGAGTGCTGGGGGCGAAGGGGAGAGCAGTGGCAGGAGCCGGCGCGGGACTGCTCGGTCGGACTCTTCGACGGAAGGCGGGGCTAGCTTCGCCGCCGCGCAGCACCACCCGCACTGGGAAATCTTCACCAACAACGACATTGTTGATCAGGTATGGGGGGGGTTCGCCTCGCCTGCACGGCTGCGCGTATAGCTGTAGAGCGTGGTGGGGGTAGTTGGTCACCGCTGCTGTGTCGCACGCCACGTTGATCTGTGGATGTGTCACTCTCTCTATGGATCTAGTGACAGAATTCCGTGCTTAATTACTGAAGCTTGGCCGTCAGCCCGTCTAGGAACAGAGTACTGATGGCATGGACAATCCATCTATCTGTCCATAGGTCGTTGCGAGGGTTTTCTACCATAGGTTGCCGGGAACACCGGTGGTGCGTGAGTTTTGTGTGGCGCGCCGCCTCAGGGAGCGCATGTGCCCGTTTTGTGGCAGTGTCACCAAGAGGGGATGGCACGCAAATCTAAGGGCTGTGCCGTGTTGCCCAGTATAGGCATGACGGCTAATATTGCACGAACAGCCCGATCCGATAGAATCTGTTCCGCCTCCTGTTTCCACCAGCTTTTTTTTGTTTTGTGCCCTTCCTGGCCTTCGTTTGACCTCTGTGCTTCCATGTATTCCGCGCGTGTTCACTCAACACCGATACCAGGTGGGTCACCTCCCTACCCTTTATTGGCCGGAGTTTTTGGTTGTGATAAACACGTGTTTTTCGTTGTCCCCTTTAGTGTTGGTCGCACAAGAGCGAAGCGGCGACTAGTGGGTCGGCCCAAAGCCAGGGCGCACTGCCAGCTCGTTTTGGTGGTGTTATATTTTGACCTCTCCGTCTCGTGTCTCTCCGTCCTGCATGTGAATCTCTCGTTCCTGCTCTTCCTCTTGTCCTTCCGATGTCTTTCTCCTGTCTGCCTGTCTATGTCTTGTGTGTCTGTCTCTGTCGCTCTCTTTATTTCTCTCCCCTCTTCTCCCTCCCTTTGTTTACTTTGCTGCAAATCCTCCTTCTCTTGCCCTCTGTCTACTCTGTCTCTCAAAGGCTTTCGAAGAGTGCGACCTCAACCAAACCGGGAAGCTCAGCTTTCCCGAGGTGTGCCCGTGTGTCTGTCTCTCTGTGTGTGTCAATTTAGTGCATTAACTTCGACCGTGCTAACAGGCTGGCCAAGGAAATTACGCTAGTCTTGTGGACGGAGAAACAATAGCGCGAACGTGTGTGCGTGTGTGTGTTTTTTTTTTTTTTTAAATACGTAATGATCTCGCCATGCAGCCGCCTGATCTCCGCAAGTATGTCAGGAGTTCGAAATTGAAGACGAAACACCCCGAGAGCGGTGTGTGGCCCACACACAGTCTCGGTAACATTTTTTGTTCTTGTTTGTTTCGCCGAGTCTTGTTAGAATTTCTATTTCGCCGCATTTTTATTGCCGTTTCGCCGCCACCAACATGCCTGCGTCATATGCATTTTTTTTTTTCACTGGTGCGTTCTCATGGCACCTGTACTGTGGTGCTCTCTCTCTCTCTCTCTTGCGCGCGCGCTCTCGCTGTCGATGTTGATGACAGTTCCGCTTGTGGGTGGAGCGTAACCCTATCGTGACCCAGTTCCTGCAGTCTGTCTTCCCTTACGACGAGCACAGAGAGTGGGGGGACGACCGGAAGCACCTGCCTTTCATTCACAACCGAGACGTGAGAGACCGTGTACGTATTGGTCCCTTTGCGCTGTGTGTGGATTTTTTTTTATTTATTTTTTCCCCGGCAACCCGGAGCTGAAAACGGCGTCTCTATTTGCACTTATGCATACGCGCCTGTCAAGTTGACCGCCATGTTTTTTTGTTTCTCCCTTACCAATGAGTGAATGTCACTTTTATGTGTGGGGTGGAGACACACCAGGTTCAAGCCCTCACGAGAGAAGTTAAAGATATGTACGGAACGGGTCGTGTGAACTCACCCCGACTCGCTGAAGTTGCACGCGGGTTCAGCGTATCCACTGACTACTGTACCCCTTAGGCGCGTACAGTAAATCTCCGACAAGTCATCTAACGTCACTGTCGAAATCGGCACACAGAATTGGAAACGAAACAGGCCGAACACTAGTTGCTCACGAAATCACGGCTTTGCAATAATCTTCGTACAGAAGTCGCCACCAAGACTCCAAGAAGCCAAAGAAGTCGACACTCACTCATCAACTGTTCATCCCCCATTCCTTCGGGCTCCTTATCTGTACGAAGATTATTGCAAAGCCGTGATTTCGTGAGCAGCTAGTGTGGTGTATCCTTCGTCTTGATTATTAGCGGTATATACTAGGCGACTGTGTCTAAGGTATGTGCCGTACGTACACGTTTTTGGTTTTTGCGTGATGAAGTTAATATGCTTTTCGATGAACAACAGCAACGACCGCACGATGGTTCAGATATACGACGTGTCGTTTGAACCACACCTTGCTAATTTGCTGACGTTATACGGCTTCCAAACTCCTGTCTTGTATTATTTTTTTTTCGGCCAGGTAAGGAAAGGGGTCCAGATCTTATTTTTTTGTTTACCCTTGGTCTATCGCGCCCGCTCCCCATTTTGTGTTTTTCGCGTCTTTCGTCTCCCTGATGTTGTCCACCATGCCCCCTGGAGAAGTTTACCGCAAGCCCGATGCGAAGCGAGCCGAGCGTTGGAGGAGGAGCAGGAGGAGGAGACCCCGAGAGCCCCGAACATGAGACTCGGCGCCTCCTTGTGAAGTGAGCCGACATGATGCGATCGGTGCTCAAGTTCTAGAGAGGGAGGGAGGGAGAGAAAGAGGGGGGCGGGGGGGGGGGGGACGTGTTGTGCTTGATGGTTCATAAGAATTGGGCAAGGCGGTACCTTGTTGGTCCAGCGCTTGGGGATTCATGTGTCGCGTTCCACGTATGCCCGGCGGTCTCCCTTGTGCCGATCGTGGTCGATTTGCCTGTCTCCCTCTATTTCTCTCTGTAGAACTCTGCCTCCGTTTCCCGCTTAAGAGTATTTTCTTTTTTTCTGTCGGGTAGCTTCCGCTCCGTCCATGTGTGTCTTGTTTCACATTCCACGTCGTACGTTTTGTTTTTTCCGCGGCTCGATCGGTTGCCCGATCCCACCCATGGCTTGACTCAATCGCGCTCCTCTTTTTTTTTCTTTTCGCCTCGTTGTTTGTTGTTTTTGTTTCACCCGAAGGGCTCGAAACACGACCCGCAACGAGGCTTTGCGGGAAAGCATCGACCGTCTAATCGAACAGGTGAGTGAACGTGTTTGCGTTTCCTCCCCTGCCTGTGTATTTTTGTTCTTTTTTCTCAACTTTTTCATTGTTTTCGTTTTTTTTTACGCATCGTGGTATCGACTATAGTTTTAGATCATTCGTGTGTATCTACTGCATGCCCTGGTTCTGACGGAGTAGGCAACGACGGAAGGGGGGGGGGGGGGTGTACTCGTAGTCGTGCATGCCGTAGTCGTTTGGCCATTGAACTCGCATCTCTACAAAGCCGGGGCGGAGCACGCCGGGTTCTCACCGGACCAGGCTCTCACATCACAAAGCGTGAAGCGCGTTGAGGTATTCGGCGAGTCGCATGAAGGGTGCGCTACATCTGTTTGTTCGGCATTTGTGCTTACTTTCTTGCATACGGATGGCAGCTGCGTATAACTTAATTTATTTTTCTGGTGCTTTCACTTCCAGAGACAGTTATAAGCACTGTGAAATTGCCTCGAGGGTGCTTGACCATTTTTACACAAACGTGGTGCAATCATCCCCTCCGCGCGGAGTGAGGGTTCTCGACCCCGAACAACATAATCTACTTGACCACCCTATGGTTACCGCAATAAAAAAAAACAGAGGAAAAAAAAAAAATCGGTAACCTGGTTGCCGAGCTCACGAAGTGATCGGCATGTTTTACAACGTTGTTGCCAAGCGACGAAAACCAACCCCGATGGCAAACACCGGGGGGGGAGAAACGTCGGACTGGCGGGAAAGAAATAATCTGGCGAATAGACAAACGTGGACGCCGTTTTCATAAGCAAAGAGATCAACACGTCAAGAACGCCCTGCTTCTTTTTTCGACGTCGAACATTGTTCTTTTTCGTCGACCACCCTTCGCAGGTGGCGGGGTCGGCCGTGGGAGGGGGAGGGCTCCCTGCAGTTGCGTCCATGGGGTCTATGAACGGGACGGCTTCACCAGACGGTGAGTGAAGGTTGAGTACGTGGGAACTACTGCGGTATTGCCGGTGACCTTTGCGTCTTTTCTGGGAGCATTTTTCGCTTTTCTGTCTTTGTACGTGTTGATCTGCAGCATTTTTCTTGCCGGGAATGTGGTGGGTGTTATCCTGTGTGGTATGCCTCGTAGCACCCCGTATGATGTTGTCTCTACAGCGTGGTGCCATAAAAAATTAGGACGAGATCGTTTTTTGAGCGGGTCTAGAGCTTTAAAGGTCAAATTGCGGAGGAACGTGCCAGAGAGTTCCAACACCATTGGGGGTAGACGTGTGGGGCGTGTTTGGTCGACATATAGGCGATAGAGTTCACTGGAACGACCCTCGTGGTGGCGATCCCGAATTTCGCCGACCCCTCAATGTTACCTATGCCTTTGTTATCCACTCGGGCGAAGTCTCGAGCGAGTCCGTCATCTCCTTCGCCCGGGTCTAGCAGCGTGAAGTATGGATCTGAGAGCTGCGGAACGGGCTTGAAGCAGCAGCTCTTTCACTTTCGATAGCATGGCATTTGCCAGGATCATAGCGAAAACAGGCCAGACCAAGTGCTTGCTCGTGTAGAAACATGCTTGAGGTATCCTGCAAGAGTCATGGCACGTAGCTATCTGTGTGAGGAGTACCAGCAGTGACAAAGGTCTGCACCAGATGGTGTGCCTGGCGACCCACCATGGGGGCTTACGCGAGGTACCATCGATTCTCGCGGAGCCCCTTTGTAATTTTTTTCTTGCTTTTTGTGGGACTTGCAACATGGGTGGTGTGCGGAAGTTGTCACGCGTCACACCTGTTACTGTGTGGGACCCGAAAAGGATACCCGGCGGCCATGCGCTTCTGTACCGCACGTAGTCGGTGCCTATCCCATCCGTATGTTCGTGCAGGCATTCTTCCCTAAAGTCACACGTGCGGTGACCGATACCCGCCCCCCCTCAGAGGGATGTTTTGAGGCATGGAATACAAGCCACGAGAAGATGGCACCTATACTGGGGCATAGGACGTGGGCTCAAGAGGCGGGGAGTGATATCGATCACATAGATGGATGGGGATGACATTTTTCAGCCACCTTCGTGGCAAAAAGTAGGAAGGAACGCTTTGTCATCGCTGGTGGGACCAATGCTCTTTCATCTCCAGGACGCGTGGTCAATGGTGTAGTCACTAAGGCATGCAGATCATAAGGCATGCAGATCATGGGTACTCCCCCCCCCCCCGCCCCCGGTCTGCTCGCATCGCTGTTTCTCTCTTCTTCATTCGCAGCCCATTCTCAGCACGGCGACGGCCCTCCGGTGAACAGCGGCCGCAAGGGGGTGACGGGAAACGCGCCCAGCGTCCTGCTGAGCGAGCTGAGCCCTCGCTCGGCGAAGGTGATGCAGAACCAGACCGTGGCGAAGCAGGGCTTCCTGTGGAAGCAGGGATACCGCTTGAAAACCTGGCACCACCGCCGCTCACACAGACCCTTTGAAGGAGAGAGAGAGAGAGAGAGAGAGAGAGAGAGAGAGAGTGGGAGGGGGCGGCTCACGGTTGGTTGTTCGTACGTAGCTGTAGTAGCAGGCATAAACCCTCGTGTCCCTAGAAAGCGGATATATACCGGGAAAGCCTGCTTTCCGCTGATGAAGGGGTTGTTGCATCAAGCGTGGTGAGCAAGAGCTATCGTTGTCGTTGTTGGTTTTGGGGGTGACGCAAGTGCGCTAGTCTTACCACATACCCCTACCCCATGGGAACAGTGCTTCGTCCGCTCGAGGACACGCGGTCATCGGTCGGGTCTAACGAATATGGCATGCGAAACATGAGTATACGCCCCCGCCCCGCCTCACCCCGTTCTGTTTCGACGAAACGTAACGTTAAAGGTACGTGCTTGTGGGTAACTGCATCTACTACTACCACCACGAGGCGGACGTGTACCCTAGCAAGGTCATGTTCTTGACGGGCTCTTTCGTAGAGCCGCTGCAGGAGGTGGCCAACGAGCGTAAGGGGTATTGGGGGATCGAGATCTCCCGCAACCGAGAACAGGTGTGTGTGTGTGTGCGTGCGTGCGTGCGTGCGTTTTTTTTTTTTTTCGCGTGGACCGCGTTACTAACCGGCTGACCAATGAAAATATGCCAATCTTTGCTTCGGGATACAGAAGGCGAACGGGGACAGTTAATTCAATGTGTGTGTGTTCGTTGTTAGCATCGACCGCGATAACCAACTGACCAATGTCAGGCATCATATGTGATCGTGTGTGTGCCTGTATGTAGCATGGACTGGGCGACTTGGCTGGCCAATGAGAATTTCTCAACGTACGTATTTGCAGACCGAAATCGGAATGGGAGTTGCCCGGAATGCCTCAACACCCCCCCCCCCCCCCCCCCCCCC
>FN649750.1:3002405-3046559 GCA_000310025.1 Ectocarpus siliculosus | reverse complement strand
CGATCATCATGTTCATTAAGATGGATGGATGTTAGTGATGATGCAATAGCGACGATGACGGTCATGATGATGATATTCACCATGATGATCACGATGGTGAGCATGATGATGATGATGGTGATGATTATGATGATGATGATAGTGATGATGGTGATGATGATGATAGTGATGATGATGATAGTGATGATGATGATGATAATGATGATGATGATGATGATGATGATGATGATGATGATGATGATGATGATGATGATGATAATGATAATGATTATGATGATGATGATAGTGATGATAATGATGATAGTGATGATGATGATGATAATGATGATGATGATGATGATGATGATGATGACGATGATGATGACGAGTAATGATGACGAGTAGTAACCAAAAGCTGTGGCAGCCGCCGGCATGCATGTTTGCTGACGGGTTGGGTTTAGGGCCACAAACTTGCACTACTATGACCTCTTGGTTCCTGTGCCTGCCCATGACAGCAGCTGTCATGTGCTTACTGTAGACTCGATGTTTTCGGGATTGTGGTCTTGTTGTACTTCGGCGTTGGTGTTTTTCCTCCGCCGCCGTTCCAGAGTCTGTGTACGCCCTCTCCTGTATTGGTTGCAGCTCGCGTTTCTTGAAGGAGTGTCGACCGCGCCAGCTGGCTGACCAATCAAACGACGCCATCTCTTGATGTGTGTGCCTTGTCTTGTCGGTGCGCTCTATCGCCGGCCAGGATGACTTCGAGATCGGGGAAGAGCTTGGCAAGGGGAGGTTCAGCCGCGTGTGCATGTAAGCGTTGCCGTTGTTGTTGTTGTTGTTGTTGTTGTTGTTGTTGTTGTTGTTGTAAAGTTAACGTCTGCTAGAAGAACGTTGCAGTTTTAAGAAGTTGATGCTCACCGTTTTGTCAAGACATAAGAACGTGAGCACCATTGGAGGGTCCGGTTAACGCCCCCTACACTAAGAGAACCTTATGGTGACTATTTGTAGCCTAACCATAGGAGTTATGAACCCTATCCTCTTGTACAACGAGGGATTATTTAATGCGAGTGCTGACTCTAGCCCGGGAGGAGAACGTTCAGCCGTATGCCCATGCAGGAATCGTCCTGCCGCAAGACAGTGAAACCGCCTTGCCACACACATGAAGTCGAGTCTAGCCTGCGCTAGGCTTGAGGGAGTGTGTTTCAGATGTTCATTTGGATAGTGGGAACGCGTTTGGGATGTTGCACGTCGGAAGGTAGATCCCACGGACGAAAGGTGGAGGTTGCGGTTTTCGATGAGCAGTACAACCACCCCAATCACTGTCACACAACACCCTGATGGACTTCCTCAGGGTACGGAATATCCGTCTCCACGCTGATCGACTCCCTCACGTGTGAAACTCCCCTCTTTCCTTATTCTTGGCTGCGACTTCACCGTGCGGACGAACGAACGAACGAACATGCGAGAGCAGGTGCGTCAACAAGCACACGCTGGATCGCAACGCCGTGAAGATAATCATGAAGGAGGACATGAAGCAGGACGAGAAGGACCTACTGCGGGCGGAGATCGCCATCATGAGGCTCGTCAACCACCCCAACATCATCCGCATGGAGGCCGTCTACGAGAGCAAGAAGGTCGGTCCGTCGATCCGACACGCCTTGGGTCAGGCGGGTCGTGGCAAGCTGGTGGAGGGTTGGGAGAGGGTTGCCGGAGGATAGGTTCATGGTGATTTTGGAGGCCTCATTGTTGTATCCCCATTCCCCCCCCGCACGGGTTTTTTGGGGGGGTTGGTCACGTTTTTTTTGGGGGGGGAGGTCATGACGAGACGATGTGCAAGACAGCGTCCCAACTCCCACAATTCCATCTTGTCAGGGTACATTTTTGGCACCCTGTTTTCTTGTGATGTTTTCGTCTGCCGTTCTATGCATATGGGTTTATGGTTCACGTATTTGGATTACCCGTGGTTTCTAGGCGGATATTCCAGCAAGAACAGCTCTCCCCGAAGCTCGACGTATCTGAACCGTTTTGACTCGGTCTCCCCTCTAGGTTGTCTCTTCTTTGGTTTATTGTAACCTGGGAACAGCATATTGGGTTATTTACCGCTACAGTAGTGGGCCCTGCTGGGTGCCGGTCGAATAGTGACCGGATGCCCCGTATTGTGCCGGTGTTTGCACTTATCTGCCAATTCGTTCTGAAACTGAAATGTTACCGGTGTCCGGTATAGGGCCGGTGTTTTCGGCTGTCACACACTGGTGTACCAAGTCGTTCTGTACACTGAAATAATTCCGTTGTCGGGAATAGTGCCGGCAAAATCTCGGGACACATGCCGGCCTCGACAAGGCGCACTGCTGCTGTGCGGCGAGGATGGGCCGTGATTTCGAGCACTTGTGAATTGGTTTCGTTTCTCGTCTTGTTGTTGTCTTGTCGTGCTGTTGCTGTGTCAGGACATCTTCATCGTCATGCAGCTGCACTCCGGTGGCGAGTTGTTCGACCGCATCGTGGGCCGTCCAAGGTTTACGGAAGACGAGGTGAGCAAGACAAAGAAACACGTTTTTCACTCGGAGGACATCGCAGCGGACCCACACGAAAAGCCTACTATTTATTGGCAGGCATGAACTCAAACCACCACAGGACGTTCGTCCCGCGGTTGCCCCCAGGATGAGGCTTGACAATCAAAGAAATGGCGGCAATTATTGGAAACTACAGCGTGTTGTATAACATGTACGAAGTAGATGTTTCTTTTTTTTCCTACCCACCCCTGTGTGACTCTGGCTGATGCCCACAGAAAATATACTGAAGGGTGTGGACTGACGCCCAGGATACATGAGACGATACATATACAACCCGCGCGCCGTTTTTGGCCGTATTTGGTCAGCCTGTGGGCGCTGGCAGTTCATAGTCTCACGCACGCACACAGACACATGTTGGTTTTTTTTTTCTCGTTCTGATATTGTGAAGAGAAGCGGATATAGTGAAGACAAGCACGCGCACATTCACTCACAGCTCGTTTCGACATTTTTTTAAAGCGAACACACACGCGCGCACGTTCCCTCACCGCTCGTTCTGAAATTGTGAAGACACACGGACGCACAGTTGTTCATCACTACGCGACGTTGGTGAAGTATCACGTATCGCGCTCATTCACTAACCGTTCTTTCCGGCATTGTTTTTCATTCCTCTCGTGTCCCCGGCATGCGACGATCTATTGGCAGTAGATATGTAGATATGTAAGCATATCACACACGCACCACACAATTCACTCCTTATCCCACATTTCACTCCACTGATGCCCTCGGCGGGTGGTCGGTCGATAAATGACGCATCACACAATCACACATTTCACTCCTTGGATGTCCCTGGGGGCTGGTCGGGTCGCTCGAAGACTCCACACACTTACTTCACAAACCTGGTTTCCCTAGTGGCCGGGGTCTTCTCTTTTGCCAGCGGCCGACAAGTTATTCAAAACACTTTGACACACAAGTTTCACTCCTCTCATATCCCAGGTCTTGGGTCCATGAAACATGCACACACACACGCCACTGTTCTGGTGTCCCTGAGGGGTTGGTCGGTCGATATAAGGCACATCACACTTGCAGTGGCCGCTACGGTTTAAGAGAGGCTATTCAAGTGAAAAAACCGATTTAACAGAGTCAAACTGCATTGTCGCGACCATGAGACACACACGCATTTTTTGACAGTACTGTTGGGAGAAAACCGGATGTCAGGGTGGAATACTTGGCTTGTCCAAACCCTCTCTTCAACCGTAGCCGCCACTGTACCACAATCTCGCCTCCTATGGTCCCCCTCGTGGCCCGATCGGTCGCCAGGCGTTCACGGTGATGTACCCCCTGGTGGAGAGCGTCGCTTACCTGCACGAGATGGGCATCGTGCACCGCGACCTCAAGCCGGAGAACATTCTTTGCGGCGACCGCATCGAGGACATCAAGATCGCCGACTTCGGCCTCAGCAAGGTATGTGAATGCTACGCATATTTGCGCTGCTGCAGCTGCGCTACTCATGTAGATGGAGAAAAAGGGTTTCAGCGAGCCGAGGCAGCTGGCTAAGCTGGACGTTTGCGCAAGGAACTGACGCGACGATTTCGGCCGTTGAAAGTGCATTGGGTTGCTATGCCGTTTCGGCCCCTTCATCACGTCTTCTGTGCCTTCGCGCACTCTCTGGCAATCGCGTGTCGGACAACAGATCTTTCTGCCCGCGACTCTTCATCGAGGGCTAGCTTCTTGCGGTTTCCGAATAATTCGTCAACGCATCTGGGATGATTCCGGGTCCCGTTTTGTTTTTCCTACCCCACACTGCCGAACTGATCTTCTGTGTGTGTGTGTGTGTGTGTGTGTTTTATTTCGTGGCACATACACCTCGAATTATTTTGTATTTCTTTCTTTTTTTTCTTTATTTATGTTCCGTTGTCCTTTCTGTGTTTCTCCTTCCCTCTCTACAGATGGTGATGCCCGACGAGATAATGAAGATGCCTTGCGGCACCCTCACCTACGTGGCGCCGGAGGTGCTGACCCTCAACGGCTATGGGAAGGAGGCCGACATCTGGTCCGTGGGGACCATCATGTACCTCCTGCTCAGGGGCCGCCTGCCTTTCGACGGGGAGACCCGAGAGGTAAAGCTTGTCATGTTGTTTTGATGCTGCTTTTGGTGTTGTTGTTGCGGATTGTGATTTTGTTTTTGTTTTGATGCTGCTTTTGCGGGTGTTGTTGCGGATTGTGATTTTGTTTTTGTTGTGATTCTGGTTTTGGTGTTGTTGCGGATTGTGATTTTGTTTTTGTTTTGATGCTGCTTTTGGTGTTGTTGTTGCGGATTGTGATTTTTTTGTTGAGGCTGCGGACGTTTTTTCGTTGTTTTGATGCTGCTGTTGTTGATGTTGCGGGTGCGGCTGCAAATAGTCCGTGCTTCACGTGGAGTATTCTCTCTTTGCTTTTTAATTCCGCTGTTATTGATGTTGCGGCTGCAGTTGCAACAAGTTGGATGCCGTGTTTTACATTTTGAACAGCACTTGATTTTCGTACGAGCAAGTCGCTTGTTTGTGTGAATTTTGAGAGGTGTTTTTGGTCCTGTGTTCTTAACGACTTCTCGTGTGCATTCCACCGCGGTTGCTTGGCACCGTTATTGCTCGGCCGGTGTACTGTACACCAGAGACAGATTTTTCAACTCAAATCAACGCGGTTCATTCCCCCCACTGCCGGGCACAACAGTGGTTTCGACCTTGGCTGCTGCTTTCCGAGCTGGGGCGATGCTTCGGTTCTTCGCAACACACATCCACAGCAGCGGTTGTTTTGTCATTCCGCACGCCAATAACATGGTCGACGGTTTCATGTTGTTGGTCTGCAATGCAAATGAAGATGTACCTGCTGGTGCGGATGCGATACTCGCTAGCGACAGTTTCCTCTGGTGTTTTGTGGGCGAGAGGCTTTCGACAAAAGACAGACTTAGGTTCTGTTTTCGGTGTCATCCCCGGCAGTCGAACTTGTTCCCTCACTCGCTGCCCTCCACTATCTGCCTGTCTGCCTGCCGCTTCGATGGTCATCTAGGAGATCATCGAGAACACGATCCACGGTGCGATCGCATGGCAGAACGACCCCGTATGGGCCAACTTCTCCGAGGATGGTGGGTTACTAAAGGTTTAAGGTCGCCGTGGTTGCTGCACCGTGTTTGGGGTGTGTTGTCGTGTCCTAGTCGTTGTGTGGTGTGGGTAGGCGTTGTCTGCCGATGTGTGTGATTTAGTGTTGGTGTTTTTTGTGTTCGTTGTTGTGAGTGTCGGCTGTGCCTGCCGATGTGTGATTCTTGTGGCCGCTTTTGTCGGGGATTTTGGTGGTGTGGGTGGTCGGCTTTGCGTGATGATTGCTTGCCTGATTGACTGTTGGCTGTCGTCGCCGTATCCGCGTTCGTGCAGCCACCGGCGCTGGCGGTGTGTTTGTCCTGTGAGGTTTGAGCCCTTAAAACATGCCGTCTTCCTTCGAACCCACGTGGGCCTCCCGGTCCATGCGGCGTCCCACGCACGCTTTCTTGTGGTTTAGGGTTTATTTTGTCCGTGATTTCCGGGGCGCGAATTCCTGTTTTATCTCGGTGACAGCAACAACCGATTATCCCGCCGAACGTCTTCACTGTGCATCCGTTTCCCCGCCCTTTGCTGTCAAACGAACGCTCCGTTTCCGTCCGCTTGCGCCAGGGAAAGACCTCGTGTTGGGCATGCTCAACAAGGACCGGGAGAAGCGGTATACGGCCAAGGCTATCCTGGCACACCCGTGGATCACGCAGGTGCGGACGACTGCTGCAGGACGTCGAAGAGAGCGGGCCTTTCCCCGCCTCGTGTCCGGATGATGCTTGCTTGCATCGTCTGCTGTCTGTTCTTTGGGGTTTTAGCTGTCCTAGCCGCTGGCGATACGCGTATTGACCATGGCGATGATGTTCGTGGTTTCAACTGCAGAACAGCTGATCCGCATCCTCTACTGCGTCATTCCGTTCTCGCGCGGCGGTAACAACACCCTTTCCGCCCTCTCCCCGCCGCGGCGTCTTTTGCCCACCTGGCGTCCGTGTCATCTCTACCGCATTTTTTTTTTCAGCGGGAGTGTCGCAGGGAGGAGCACCCGGAGCTGTTCGAGTTCGACTTTTAGCTGACACAGAGGAACGGGATATTCAATTCGTCTGTCAGTCCCCGCCCCGATGACATATTTGTACCCCGCGCTGCCGGTGCGAATGATGGTACACGCTTAAGTTTCTGAAGGGAGTGTTTTTTTTTTTTTTACGACAACGTGGGTGTCGCCTGTGGCGAGGGTTCACGCGGTGGTAGAAAAGGGGTGGGGTCGCTGTAGGCATTTCTGGGGTAGGCAGGGTAGGGCTAGGGGACGGGGGGCGTTTTCTCGATCACCCGATGTACTTGCGTTGTACTTTGTGTGCTACGGGCGAAAGCTGTGGTGCTGTAGAGCGTTGAGCGTACTTCTATTTTTGTTGGTTCCGGGAGGGCGAGGGTGGGTGTTGTGATCGTTTGTTTATTGGGTTGGGGAGGGGGGGCGAGGAAACTCACCATATTTTGTCACACGCGTTACCATACCATATGGTGTGTATGTTTTCGTTCGTGGTTCGGCCGCGCCGTCGTGAAATGGACGTCGACTTTTGACTGTTTGCTGCGGTCGTTGCGCAGTAGTGCTGCGCAGCAGAGATGCTGGATCTTGTGCAGAAAGCATGTCCGTGGCACTTCTGTTGTGTGACGAGTTTAATCCCGCTGCTGCTGTATCGAATATCGCCGGTCATGCTGTTATTGTAGTTGTGTCTTGAGTAAGGAGCGGTTTCTGTTTCTGTGTAGAAGGCAGTGTTGGGACTAGAAAAAAATGCCCAACCCGGCCTTTTCAAGCCTTACCGACTGCGTTTGTTGACGATGGCGGCATTTTGGTGCTCGCCTTATAGCTGCTGCTGCGTGTGTTTGCAACCTGCTGTGCTGCTGTGTCCGTGTGTTTGCTCTTCTCCCCCTTGTCTGGGGGCATGTGAAGGGCGTCACCGGTTTCATGTTGAATTGTCTTGCTGCCTTCGTGCCAGTTTGGACCATCTGCGTAGAATAGCGATGTGTTGTGGTGTTGTAGTACGTGTTCCGCGTGTCCATCTCGAGAGTTTCGTCCATGGTAGATACGATCAGTAGGGAGCAGACTAGTTTTGAAATCGCGGTTGCGGCACTCCTTTTCTTGGTGTGAATTTTTGCCTCATTTTCTTCTATTTTCTGTCTTTCTTCTACATATCCCTGTCCTCGAGACCCCGGTGCAGCCCTTCTTCCCTGCTTGATCGGTCGCCTTGTCGTGTGTAGTTGCTGTCTCTGTATCCGTATGTCTCGACAGATATTTTGGGCAAATTGTGGGCGACGGAATGGCGCTGCTACTGCTGATGATGCTGCTGCTGCTGTGTGGTTGGTTCTTACGCTTCGTAACCTGTTAGCCCGCGACTTTTCTTTTTTTTTCGGCTGCCGTCTATGTCTTGCGGGAAGACTAGCCTCGCGTCGTGGTCTTGACGAAAGACGCAACGCCCCGCGGTGATGGCAACGGTTGTAGGTATCTAATCTAGATGTTTTTTTTTTTTGCTCACGCAGGCGTTTCTGGTCTCTCGGCAGAGTGATGTTTTCCGCCCGCAGCCTAGTTTTTTTGCGTACGGTGACGGACACACGAAAATCTACGTAGCGCACGACAGGACCGGGTGTCCTGCACTGGAGGCACACAAGCTCGAGCGAGGTAGAGTATGTTGTTCTTGCTGAAGAGTGGTATCAATCACCGAGCAGCAGTCGGTCGCAATGGCTGGAGTTGAGTTCGACGAAGGAATGAATTACTTGACCAAGGAGTGAATCACTTGACCAAGGAGTGAAATACTTGGAACAAGGAGTGAATTTATTGTACCCTAGGTGTCCACGGAGGCAAGAGTGATAGTTCTGTTTGGTTGCCTCGTTTTTTCATTTTGTCGACAGTGTTCGAGTATCATCAGCACCTGCTTCTCTCCAGTTCCCCCCTTAGTCCTCGGTAGTTATGTTTGAGTGCAATCCACCGTTGGTCCCCTCGTTGACTGTACAATTTGCGGGTGTTGGGTGTATAAGGGAAGTAACTTTGCTGGTGCTGTCTGACCAAGAAGGAGTGGAACAGGGGGGGGGGCGTGAGCAATATCTTGTCCTTCTGTTGCATAAGATGCCGTTTTGTCTCTTTTTTTTTGGGTGACGTGATTTATGTGCGTGCTTCAATCAGCGAGTAACAAATCTCTGCTAGGCAGGTAAATGTAATGGCAACGAAATGCCCCTCCAACCTTGGAGATTAAATCTCTTTAGGTGTCGGGGAACGTCGGCACACACATCCGATCCTCAATCTGTTCTGAGCACGCCAGAACGATGTCAGACTCTCCTCGTGCGAGTTCCGGGAGTATCGACGCCGTGGGGTGCATTCAGAGCAGAAGCATTCGTGAAATATGCGTGGGTTTGTGTTCCACGACGTGGATTACAGCCGCCTCGGCTCTATTCCGTGTTGCTGAGCCCCAGAGTTTCAACCTTCACGTTGACACCAAAGCAAAACGGCTAGCACTGAATGTACCGCATCAGCCCCAAGTTACGTGCAACGGTTGGATTTCCACGGAACCACACTACGCCGTGCATGCCACAGTATACGAGCCCGACGGAGAAAATTCAACAGTCACTTCCGTGGCAACACTGAAGGTTTCAACGAAATTCCACACCCACCGAATTCAATGGAACGTTTCACTATTCCGTCGAATTTTTTGGAACCCCAATTCACTCTTTGACAACCCATGATTTGCGATGGAACTCCCTTGCATTACACCGCAAGCCGTAGGTGCAGCTGTGGACTATCCCTTGGTAGGCAAGGTCCTGCATGTTGTTTGGCTGTGGATGATATCGAAAAACCGACGTGATTGTATGCTGCTATTGAGTTTGTCCACGGAGTTTGAGTCGAACACGTGCAGCGCGTCCAAAGAGGTGGAGAGTGGGGAGTTTCCAAGACCCAGCGCAGAAACAGGCTGAATCGCCTACTGTGTCGGCTCTTGCGCGGTAGGATGTGTGCTCCCGCACGGAGTTGTTCGCTCCCCCTTCTCTCTCTCTATCTCTCTCGATCTCGCGCTCTCTCTCTCTCCCCCTCCCGCGACACGGGAGATGTTGAGTGGAGGCCAACATCCAAGACACAGGTAACAGTGGAATAAGGGGAGAAAGAACTAGGCAACGAGGCATGCCACACCTCCGAAAAGGGCCGGATGGCACCGAGGAGCAGGGGAATGAGTAGACGGGGCGTGCGCCTGGCTTGCTCTAGGCGTACATGCGACATAGCCTACCAAGCGATAAACAAGGCCACCCATCACCATCATTTCCATCAGCGCCAACGCTGTTTGTTCCCGTTGGCATACTCCAAAATATTCCCACCGATGTATTCCTGGTCGATAATTCGAATAGAATCACACTTTGACGCGTCTGGGCCATTCGGCCTTGTGGAATGCTATACCCGGAGCAGGTGGAGAAATTGGGCTCCGTTTTAAGAAATTGGGCCGACTTCGGCTTGTCCTTCTGCCCGAAATAAGAAATTGAGGCTCGGCCCGATTTTAACGTTTCCTATCTCCGGGCCCGGTCTGTACCGTGCCCAGCATAAAGATTTCGTCTTGTCAAGCTTACTCCATTCATCTCACTTCTCCATACTAGTCCCTGTTGTGTTGCTCCCTTGTTGTGCGCCCATTGTATACATTGCGTTGCTATTTCGCACCGCTATATATATCTGAATCTGTGCTATAGGGTTATTGTGTGCACTTCTTTTTTCCTTCAACCAAGTCATACCTGCTACTAGTATACAGTACTGTGCTATACTGTATCCAATACATGACACCCAGCTTTGCCTCCTTTCCGCCACCTCAAGGAATCCCAGTTTCATTTTGAGCTAGTATTGATCGCACGGGTATCGTCGTCGATGCTGATCTCAACGATCATGTGCCAATATCATAACCATACCACACACATTTATTATTTGCGTGCATCACTTTCTTGGCCGTCCCGATCGAGTAGTCTACTCGGACATGCATGAATAGAGAAGATTAACTGTTCTTCCACGAGATTGGGAAACCATCCACGAGGCACACTCCCAAGGACGGATCGACAAGTCGAAATGAACCAGGCAACGGACTGCGATTCAACCGCTACCCAAACCCATACTCGTCGACCTGCAGGTACGTGCGCCAGTAGCGTCCGGCAGGCGCAAAGCGAAAACGCAGAGAAGGAAGTGACCGACAACATGCGCGCCATGAAACCTTCCTTACACTCGACCACACGCACCTCGAATAAGCACACCAGATCTGTCAAAACCGCGCTCAATTTTGTCATAACAGAAAGGGGGAAAGGCGATATTGTCCAGTCACTCGGACGCCCACGAACCGCAATCATTGTGAGTGTTTTGCTCCAAACGCACACCTTAGACGCAGCACATTCGAACCACGGGTAGCGTACCGAGAACCACCGCGACGAACGGCTGCTATTCTGGTACCATGGTAACCCATTCTCGACAATAGGCAGGCAAGGTCAGTTTGTGAGCGTCCCATCCTCGGGAGCAAGTACACAACAAAAACCTACAGGTACACGAAGAAACCACTTGTCTGTAACGTCTGTGCCAGCCCACCGAGAACAAACGTAGGATCCATGAAAATCACATGGCGTAGACCAGAGCACCGGGAAAGGGTAGGACAGTGGATAAACTCATTCGGACCTGAACTCCGGGCCATACGCGACAATGACAAGTAAAAAATTGACCGGATGATGATCGCGATCATGAGCAAACCCGGTGACGTTGCTCATTCCGATGATGAATGGTTACCAACGATCACGCAGCAGGAGGGTCCATTTGTGAGCGTCGCATCGTCGCGAACAAAGACATACACTGTGAAAGTCCAAGAGTTACGCGAAGAAAATATCTTTGAACATGCCTGCCGGCCCACCGAATTCATGCATATATTCCACGAAAGACAGCCAACGTACAAAAGAGCACCAAGAAGGGGAGGACGGTGGTCAAAGCTACTCGGACCTTAACTCCGGGCCGTACAGGACAAGCAACAAAATGACCGGATGATGATCGCGATCACGAGCAAACCCGGTTACAGTACTCATTTCGATGAATGGTTGCCATCAACGACGAACGCTGCAGGCAGGTCAAATTGTGAGCGTCCCATCGTCGCGAACGAAACCATACACAATAAAAAAGCAACAAGCACGAGAAGAACAAATCTTTATCGTCTCTGCCAACCCAACGATATTACACGTAGGATCCATGAAAAGCACCCAACGCCAAACAGAGCACTAGGAAAGTGTAGGACAATGGCTGAAGCTACACGGACCTAAACTTCGGACCACACTGGACAAGCACACAAATGACCGGATGATGATCGCGATTTCGATCAAATCCGTTGACATTTCTCATTCCGATTAATCTTTATGAATGACGAACGCTGCAGGCAGGTCAAGTTGTTAGCGTCCCATCGTCGCGAACAAAAACATACACCATAAAATACCAAGAGGTACGCGAAGTCAATATTTGTTAACGTCCCTGATCTCGCCCGAAAACACACGTAGGGTCCATGAAAATCCCTCGGCGTAGAACATCAGAGCACCGAGAAAAGTTAGGACAAAGGTTAAACTCATTCCGACCTGAACTCCGGACCACACGGGACAAGCACTAAAATGACCCGATTATTATCGCGATTACGAGCAAATCCGGCTACGTTACTCATTCCGATGAATCCTTACGAATGAAGAGCGCTGCAGACAGGTCAAATTGTGAGCGCCCCATCGTTGCGAACCATACACCATAAAATACCGACAGGTACGCGAAGAAATCGGTTAACGTCCGTCCCTGATCTCGCCCGAAAACACACGTAGGATCCATGAAAATCACTCGCTCGGCGTAAACCAGGGCACCAAGAAAGGGGGGGACAACGACACGTTTGGTGTTCCGCAAAAAGACGACAACATTGAATTGACGCACATGATGTGTAGACGATGGCATGGAAACCCCGGGCGGATTTGTATGAGGTGTCTAGGCCCGAGGCTGTTGTTGATGATTCGTCTATCCAATGTGGAAAAAAGGTCAGTGACGCTCTGGAGACGCATGGCGTTGTAGTTGGGTTGTTGACTCGACTGCTGTCTCACCTATAAGTATGGGCTAAATCAAGGTTCATGCATAGTGATATCCTTGGTCCTCATGGCGGCGGGCCCCATCAGCATTCCGTCAGGCAGGTGCGATCGAGGGGTCGGCGGTCGCATACATGTTCGATTACCTGCTGGGGGGGCTATTTTTCATCATCACACTCACCTGGTCGATTCGGTTCCCGAACAGGAAACTATGCCCACGTGCCGCGGAAGTTTCCGCACTTCCCGCAGAAAGTCCGGAACATTCCGCGAAACATTCCACGGGAAGCGGAAAGCTTCCGTGGAAAGTCCGTAAGGTCCCGCGGAACCTTCCGCGGCAAGTTTTGGAAGGTTCCGCGCGAAGCGGAAAGTTTCCGCCTCCCGCGGGACATTCCGCGGAATGTCCCGCGGGGCGTTTCGGACCTTCCGCGGGACGTTCCGCTTCCCGCGGAATGTCCCGCGGGAACTTTCCGCCGAAAGTCCCCCTAAATGTCTATTATAGTGTGCATCGTCGATAATATCGGGTCCGGACGGAGATCGGTTTCAATCAAAAAGAAGAAAAAAACAGCAGCAGTGATCTCCGTGATTCTGTGCGTACACAGCGTGGCATGCTGGAGCCAGTCCACCAAACACCCGACGTGCCGACGATGTGGCACAATTGGATATTGTTATTGGTATGTAGCTCCAAATGACGCCGGCTACCTCCCATCGTTTGCCTCTCGCAAGAACCAGATGTGGACTGTTGAAATCCCGATCTGCTGAATGAATGAACCTGTTAGGGTTGGCATCCGCGACGATGCCATCGGCCTGACCGTCCCCAACAGGGCGGGTACTTGTGAGAGCACTCCGACCTCCTTTCGCCTCATATCTGTGCGGATAAGCCTATGTCCTCTGTGGGCGGACCCGAAAGCTCGTCAGCGAACAGCGAAATCCAGAAAGGAGCGATTCAAGAGAGGACACGGGAAAAGTGGAGCATTCCGCGTTGACTGGGATGCTCATTCCAAGAATCCGTTACTCAATGTAGGAGTAGTTTCAATGTATGTTTGTTCATTATTTTAATATATTTGATGAACAAAAATGATAACGTATGTACCGAATGGAATGGCTAATTGATTCCAATGACCGGGTCACGAAGAACCGACCTGATCCCCGCCGAGCCTCCATGTTATGGTATGGAAGAGCACGTTCGGGCGGCACGTCGTTGTGCTTGGGAGCACGAGAGACAGCTACGGAATACGTGGGCACGCCGAACAACAGTGTCTATTAGAGATGCAGCTGGAGCTTGGGCGACAGGCGTGACATGAGGCTGCTGGCACGACGGTGACGAGTCTCTTCCGTCCAGATGGGTGTAGAGAACACGACAAGAGAAAATCCGCTGCTCAATCAATCAACCGGCAACGGCCGCGCGCGACATTTGGCAGATTGGAGTCGCTCACTCCGCCCCCCCGACACATACAACGTTCCATGCTCGGTCAGGATTGAGACCGGGATGGACTACAGGATCAAGAAGCAGCTGGTCTTCAGCACACTCGGCGTACTCGACATTCGCGTAAGTAAGCGAAAGTTTGAAATCACGAACGGGACCTTGGTTATCGGTTCTTGGTCCTTGTCAAGAGCCGGCGTCCGTCGGTGGTCGTGGTTCTCGTAAAGCGGTTAGCTAGCGTGGATGTTTCGGTGCAAGGTGTGCTGCCCCCTTCGGATTCTGTGCCTGCGCCCGGGCAATGGTGTGTTGCACACACCCGGAATGGCCTCCGTGTTCACTTTGGTACCTCAAAATACGAACATATATCTGGACTGTGTTGGGAGTCCAGGCTCTCTCCCCTAGGCGCTATGAACCGTAACTTCTATCAGTACCGATTCAATCCTACCGGAATGTATGTGTCGATGCGCACGCATCCATTCACATCCATTCACCATGGAGGCGGAGTATGTGGGGCGGGAGCTCGAAAGCCATGTTGACAGAGAAAAAATGACTGACTTCGTTCATTGAGGTTCTGAGGCCCAACCTTGTGTCGGGCAATAGTAATGTCGTGGCGACTTCAAAGGAACTAGAAAGGCTATTGATGTCTAGTGGGAAGCCGCCAAAGATTCCGGATAGGAATTCGGGTGGGACAGTGACGGGTTTGAAACACGAAGCAACGAGAACCAGACGGAAAAGATGAACAGTCCGAAGTATAACTAGGGTCAAAATGTCGAATCGAGGTAGCAACAATCTTAGGCCAACCGCAAAATGCGTTCGAAGAAACGCCACATCGTACTACGCGGTACGGGATTCACTGTCCGAGTGTTGACCCGAGTGGATGTAGATGTTTTTCAAGCACTGCATATCTCGAAAAACCCAATAATCGGTGTCTGGGAGGAAGGCGGTAGTCGTGGCTATCTATCTTCTACGAGCACGTGGATGGAGGAGTAAAGTTGCCAATCGACAAGAATTTTCTGAACGTTACTCCGGCACTGCTAAGCTTGGAAACCTATACCGACATGAAATGGGGCTTCATTTTACGTGAACCAACCTGGAGCCACACCACCTCACTCAGCGAATTTACTTGAAAAGGATGCTCAATGCACGATGCCCGAAGGCCAACCAATACGTTGCAACCGGAAGAAAAGTACAAATCAATAGCGCTTCATTTCCGTTGCTTTAGGGACAAAACAATTTTGAGTCTCGATGAATACCATCCGCGAATCTAGCCGTCCAATTGTCGTCTCCTTCAAAAACCGCGCTGTGCGTGGCGAACGTATTTCCGCCGCTCCTCCTCCGCCTCCTTCTGTTGACCAAGCGTCGGACGGCAACGAAACATATGGACCCGCGCGAAGGGTTCAGCGGAGGACCAACGTGGCCGCGCACAACCAGCTTTGCGCACCCCAGCCGGCACATCCTGGACTACCGTCAAAAACAACGCCCGAAAACCGCCGAGGAAGTCTAAGCTTCTCAACAAGGAACGGGGAAGCCTGCTAAGAAAGCCGTACATGTGTCGCCTCGCTTCTTTTCGCAACATGGTGTGCACGTAAGAATGGGTACAATAATTCACCACGCCTGCCAGAGGTTCCGTTTTCGCCAGATAGCCCAGGTCTATCTAGATTAATACAGAAACAGTTTACAGTTTGCTGCTGGCGGTAGCCGGCCGTCTACCACCAGAACCAACGTTCAACAAGGGTTGGCGCGACTCTCTCCCACATGAAATTGCACCGCCTGCTGGGTGTGGTTCTTTGCGTGGTATATATGCCGTGCCCAGGCGAACGGAACCTAACTGGATAGGATACTTCCTGCCAGGGCGAACCATACTACAATGCGATGCAAGTATCCGTTCGTGTGTCGTGCGGCTGCCACATGTGTCGACGACAGGTACACGCAGAGCTCTCGCGATGTTGTCGTTACCGCGATCTTCCACATGGTGCTACAACGACAGTATATAGATGTCGTAGGAGAGTGGAGTTGTGCTGTCACGGCATCTTCCACGCACTCTCCTACCGGTGCTTGCGTCGATTGGAGTCTTCCAGGCCGAAAGACAAGAGTGGGTTGCGTTCCCGGGTTGGTTGTGGAAGCAAACCTGCCTGTAACAACAGAGGATGCGGTGTTTTATTACAATTATCCCACTCAAATTTTCTTCATTTTTTTGCGACATGGTTGCATTTTTCTTTGGCACTGCTGAGAAGACCGCTGTATCTTTACGTAGTCCATCTTTCGCATTTATCATTGTACACCGAACGACGCAGGACGGGTCGACCTTCATCATGCCCACCTTCGACTTTCGTATCGGCCAGACGCCGACTGTACATAGTCGTAGGAGTGTGGGGCTAGCTGTGTTGTGACGGCATCTCCCACGCACCCAACTCCTCCTGCCCGTCGGGATACAGCAGTGAAATTCTCGGGTTCTTAATGGAAGCAAGTTTTCCTGCAACGAGAGAAAAAAATGTGTGCATGCATATGTAGATATAGCTCGATCACTGTTTTTGCTTCAGAGCAGTGTAGAGCAGACGCCGAACGACGTCCGCCTATTACGGCAGGCAACGACCATGACTGGATGGGATACCTCCTGCGACGGCGAGCCATACTATGTTTTCTATGCGATGCAAACATCCGTTCGCGTGTGGTGCGCCTACCACATGTCCACCAACAGGCAGGTACACGCAGACCTCCCGCTCTCTCTGTAGATAGTTGCTGCCGCGCAAAGGCTCTCCTCGCGTCAAAAGGGAATGTGAAAATTCCCGGTATGTATGCAGGTTTCAGATATGTACAATGGCCGTGCTTCCCCTCTTCTCCGTTGCCGTCCAAACCTGCCTTTAGGTTCAAGCACCTAGCCGGAAAGAAGCAAAACTGACGAGGAGGGCCTCACTTCCCAGGATTCTTCGGTGCGCAGCGAGAATGCACCTCAAGATATCCGTTCCAGACATGCATCTGGTAGTGCATGTGATGATGTCGTGGTGTTGAAGGGAGGGTCGGATGAAGCCTTGACAACTGATGAAGTGTGAGTAGAAACATCTTGAGATGCCGTATCACCAGAAGTGAAGTCAACTCTCACAACGGAGCTATAGTGAGCGCGGGATTTCGGTCACAGAGAAACTCAGCGCTTCGCGATTCTCTGGTGAACGCAAAAGTGTTCCATCGATTGTTTACAGCAGCAGCGTCGACCTTCAATTTATGAAAAAATGTTTGGGGTGAGGTACAAAAAGCAGAGGTGTTCACTACACCGGGCACACCGTTGTATGTTGAAACTATCGACATTTGTTAGAGCCATCTCCGGTATGCTGGGGTGTCATACCTTGAGGATCCGTTGGGAGTACTCGTTTTCAACGATGGTTCACATGCGGGGAACGGCACACTAGACAGCGTGTGTAGTTGGACAGAGGGGGATATTTGGATTCGCAAGCTCTGGGAACGAAAAGGTGAGTGGAACGCAAGGGTGTATTTCCCAGCGTAAACAGGTAAAATTATTGGTGTCGCGGTTGACCATCGAGGCTGCCTGGTTTCATGGACGGCAAGCTGCTGTGCTTCATGGCAATTGGCATGAAGCATACCGTACTACACACACGACACCAGGATAGAATCAGGACCCTGATGTGTCCATGCACACAGAGCCATTTTAAAGTCCGAAACTATCAACGCTACGTTCTTTTTTAAGTGGGTGATGACCTCTAGGATCAGGACAGGCAGCGCACGGCCGATGCTTTCTGGCCCTCTCTACACGATTTCATCTTGTGCCGAAAGCGATGCTACAACAGCCAACAGGACCACCGTTGTGGCTTCTCCGGCTTGCTCGAGACGACCGTTCAACAGGGTAAGAAACTGTGGGTTGCGAGAGCTCCCTTTGTGCCAGACCCCTCGTACTACCTTCAAAAGGTACTGCCGAGAACCTCACCCCTTCCCACGACTACAAGCAGTGACATTTAGTTTTCGCCCGTTCGCACGACGCACAACCCAAGAGTGGGTTTCGTGGCAGGGCTTTGGATGCAGGCGACAACCTGTTCACTCATGCTTGCTTGAGGTCATTCTGAAATTTTTGCCCAACTGCCACGTGCTTTTTGCTCACACTACAAAATTTCCCCCACGCGTGACCAGGAGTATTGACATTAACGTTCAAGCAACCAAATCTGACACCGAAACACACGGACATGGTCAACAACCACATCGATCGGCAACGGCCAGACCTTTCTCCGCCTGTGCAAAACCCCTGGGCATGCCTATCTTCACATACGTGACACAAAGGCATACAACAATACCGGACCTACGTACAGTCTGACCCCAACGATGTCATCAAGATTTTCTTTCGTCCGTCGTTGCAAATGAAAATAGATGGGCTTCTCTTGCCGCTTCCCTTTCCCCAATGTAGGTTTGGTGGGAAAAACACAGCTCCAGTCCAGTGTTCTTCGGACGTCCGACCTTCGCGTCGAACGTACCTATCGCGTAGTTCCTCCCACCGAGTAACGTTTTGTGAGGAAAGGATTTCACAGGGAAGTATACCTAGAGGTCAGGTTAGGGGTTCGAATCCCGGCGTAAGCGAGCTTTTCTTGCAAAGTGAGTTTTTCTCTCGCTTCCGCTCCTGGCCTAGTCGATAGCGCTAGCTCGTGTATACACAGAGGGAAGAGAGTGCTAAACTCTTCTCGCATTAAAAATCGAAGGCAAAGTACCGCAGGAGGGGAGGGTAGAGAGGGGACCTTCTGTGTGACCACGGGTTGGAGTAAACGGCACTAGTGCTGTGAGCGCTGATTTGAAGTGAAGACAAAAATAAATGAAAAAAATACCTCGGCCCCGCGGTAACAAAATACAGTTTCTAATGAGAGCTTGGAACGGTTCCGCACGCAACTAACGGTAGCCGGCCACGGTGCGGGTTACACGTGCTGCAGACTGCTGTGCCGTCCCCACCTCAGCCGCCGACAGCAATTACAGACCTTCTTCACACTCAACACTGACGTATGTACGAATACTCAGCGGCCAAATGGGGCCCACACACACACGGTTTGAACAAAAATACTTCCAACGTCGGTCGTATATGTATATGTATATATCTATCAAAAATACCTCGAGGCACAAACAACGCTAGGCTGGAGAGTGGTACTGCATTGGCGTGTCATGGAGTGCCGCACATACTTGGGTCTGCCTCTAGCCTCTACCGTTTGCTCGCGGGCAAGAAAATCACTAGATCCAGGCCCATCGATGTGGCGCAACCAACCTGCATGAGCACAAAGAGGTGTGAAGTCGCCCCGTCACTCGGTTTAGGCTGAAGACGAAATGCCATTCTGGACAACATGACAGTCACCTAGGCCTTTTTCGTGGCCCTTTGCGGCTTCTTCGACCGCCCGGGTGTCGAGCGCCTTGATCTCTCCACCCCGATCCTCGACTTTTCTCTGTTCATTTCCCAGGCCCGCTCCCTTTTTCTGTCGTGGTCGTTCTGCAACCTCTGCTGCTCCTCCTCCTCCTTCGCCTTCTTGTGGGCGGCCTCCCGCCGCGCCTTCTTCACGGCGTCCCTCTTCTCCTTCTCCGTTGTTAGGCCAGCCCGCCGGCCCGTCAGCTCAACTTCCTTGGCCAGTTTTCTTGCTAGGCGTCTCTCTTCCAGCCGACCCTCGGTCGCAGATATGCAGCTGCCGCTCTTTTTGAGGGTCCGAGACGCTGCCGATTCCGCCGCTCTTGCTGTCGATCTGTCCCCTCCGCGCTGTCTTCCCTGTAGAAGAGGGTGGAACAACGTTACGGCAGCGAAAGAGTCACACTCGTTAATATGTGTCCTCCCCAAAAATAAAAAACAAAAACAGTGCAGTTAGACTCGAGATTAGGCCGCTAACGACCAGCAAAAGACGGCATCAACCAGCCTAAAACACACTTTTTTCTTCCTGACTCGGTGGCCGAATTATTATTATCTTGGACTGAGACCCAGATCTCACAATAAAAAAATGCTGGCTCCAGGTGGAGAGTTGGCGCTTCACACTTGCCAACACCTGTCTGCAGATCATACTCTATGAATCACTCGGTTGGATTTTTTTGTCCGCACCCGGTACCCGAAAGGACCAAGAACATTTTTTACTGGATTCTAGAGGGGTCTAGCCCATTGCTCGTTCTTTCTCCTTTGAGCTAAAAAACTGCACCGGGTGATCCTTGGGTTTTATGCGCACACCGCACGAAACCGCATCCCTACCCAAGCTGTTGCGGTCGAGAGGTTGCAACCGCCGTATCGGCACTCTCAAACAGCTTGTTGCAAATGAGCATGTCAAAACAACAAACGTTCGTTGCGTGCTTGGAACAAAGAAGGAAAAAAAATAGACTGTAGAGACGCACAACGCACACAGCAGCCGCGCTGCGCCTGGCACATATCATACACGCACAGCACATGACACAATCGCGGCGGACGCCCCGATTCCCTGACAGGGGGGAAAGCAGTGGAAGCACACCGCAGTGAACGGGTTTGCGTACAGCAGCAGCAGAGTCGGAACATATGCATATGAGAACAAAGGAAAAAATGACCGAAAAATGACCGAAAAATTAGGAGTCAACAGAGGCCGTTCTTGGAGCTGTTTCTATTCCATCCGTTTTGCCGCCGCCCACAAGCTGCCACAGGCGATCCTGAGCATGTGCGCCACTAGCCCTGCCCACGCTGATCCTCGGAAGCTCTCAACTTTGCTCGTCCTCGGTGAACTGGTCCCAATAAGTGCTTGAGCGTGTTGTTGTGCCAGCAGCAGAATGGGTGTGGGGCTGAATTTTCTGGCCCAAGGTTCCAACTTCAAGCTTTTTGGACAGCATGCTCCCGTATGTTTCGAGAGTAATTCGTCGAGGGCGAGCAAAGTTGAGACCTTCCGAGAATCAGTGTGAGCAGGGTCAGAAGTGTATATGCTCAGGATCGCCTGTGGCAGCTTGTTGGCGGCGGGAAAACGGATAGAAACAGCTCCAAGAACGGCCCCTGTTGACTACCAGGTACGATTTTTTCGGTGTATTTTCCTTCGCTCTCATATGCATAGTTCCGACTCTGCTGCTGCTGTATGAACACATATAAATAGGGGATTGAAGGGCCCCGCCGCCCCCAGTGGACGCCGGGGCCCGAATCGCAAACCGAAGGTAGTTAAACTAAATGATTGGAAATTCTAAGATGTGTGCTGTGTTGGGTATGGTCGTGCCGAACGTATAGCAGTCGAAGATTTGAGTGATGGTCCTATGACACCGTTGAGCTCTGGGCGACCCGGTTGTGGCCTCTCAGGGCTGGACAGATGTAGTATTAACTGTCTAAACGTCCAACCCATGTTTCATTGTGTACATTGTAGTCTAAGCATATTCATTTTTGTGCTGTTGCAGCACTCGTGAGATGGCCATCGCTTCTTCCGTGAGTTTTTTTTGCCTGATCTGCAAATCCATCGCTAAAACTGGACGGTATGATGACACTCTATCGGCTGGGGCAGATGTAGTCCCGAGGGATCTTGGTATCCGTGACACCGCCGAATTGTGGTGTAATGGCGTAGAGTGTTTGTGTTGGTTATGTGCGTGAAAGGTGAGTCGTTGATATTCGATGCAGCTGAATCCGTCGATGAGGAATTCGTTCACCAAAGGACCAAGTTGTTGAAATCGGGGTTCCCGTACCAGCAACGCTGTCACCCATTGTGCGGGCGTGATTTTATTCCCAGTTGTGCTTCTCAAGGCAACGTGCCAGCCGGATGCCCTGCCTTGTGGGAACAGCAATGGGAACGTAAAAAAAAAAAGTCCTTGTCGTAAGCGGAGATGACGTTTTTCTCGCCCAGTAAGTGTCCTGGTCATTGCTGCTCTGTCACGTGGCATGACCCCTTTAGCGCGTGTGTCGACGGCCATTACTCCGCAGAAGGGGCCAGGTGACGAAACGCCAAGGAGTTGGATGTCGTTCTGGATCGAGGCCTATTAATGCGACAGAAGAGTTGATTTTTCGAATATTGGCGAGGGTTTTCTTACAGATTAATGTATTACAATGAACGCAGACAGTACATTTCTGATGATATTGCGATCATTGTGAACCGTGCTAGATTTTTACTGAGGAGGGAAATGAAACAGATACATGTAGTATAATGAAACATATGTCATTTTTGGTATATCAATAGAAGGAAGACTATGATGTATGTGTGTTTGGTTCACATCGCACGCACTGGTTGCTCATTGCAGCTGTAAGGCGGCCAATGTACGGCAAAACCTGTTGTAAAGTCGTCCGTATCTTTGTCATGACGGCTTCATCGAGTTCACCGTAGCCGTAGTTGGTATCGTGCAGTAGCCATTGAACGTTGAAATGCGAGCTTTCCCCGATGGCAAACACCAAGGAGGGGAGGTGGGGGGTGGGGGGGGGGTACTCATAGTCGTGGATGCCGTAGTGGACGGGGGAGGCGAAAAAAAACAAGAATGGGAGAGGCGGTAAACCAGCGGTATGTTCTGTTGTACCGGTACAGCCCACCAGGTAGGGCGGTAACTTCACGGACGGAAATTCGGAGTATACCACACAGATTTTGGGTTTGACCGGTGGGATTTTCTCGCCAAACGCTTCTCGTCTCTTTGTTTGCCTTTTTTCCGGTGGTGTGATAATGGGTTATTCCCAAGGTCCTAGTTCTCGCCATCGATCTGTAGAATGCAATATATAGTCAATGAGTGGGAACCACAAGCATTCACTGACCTGCAACTTATTCGCAGATGGAAACGGCGACGGCGATAAAAAATCGATGTAAAATTTTCAAAAATAGTCAACTCTTGAGCAAGTAACATTGTAGGTCGATCGGTGAAATGCGCGGTGTTTGATATGTACACATTCTCGTTGAAGATGCACACACTGTGGAGGGTAGTATTGTAATGGAAAGTGGAAAAAAAAAAATAAGCACCGGTACCTCACCTTCCTTGGACGGACAAGAGATGGTCACCAAACATCCGTTTTAGTTCTCCGTCTTCGACATTCATCGACTCGAAGTTGGAACGGCCATTGTGCGCCCGGGATAATTTGCGGAATTGTTGTGCGGACGGGTTGTAGCGCATGTGTAGAGGTCTTGGAGGATGGGTGGTAGGGGTGTTTGTCGTAGAAGAACGTATTTCCCACTTTTTCAGCATAGACTTATCCCTTCGGACTCCTTTTGGCGAATTGCATGCCTCCACAATGCTTTCAAGGGTCAGCGCCTTCCACCGTTATACCTATTTCGTCGGCCGCATACAGGAGTGCTTCACGTCGCTGGGTGATGACAGTGTTCGGACGCGATATATCTCCTCGCGAAACCATGATGTTGTGGATCGTCGATGCAGTTCCTTCAAAATAAATGGCGTCCAGACGATCTTTCTTTGCCGCAAAAATATCAGATCTGCGTTTTTCCTGATGGGTTTGACGTTTCCTGTCGGAGGATGGTTTGGGCTGGGTGGCGCTGAGTCGTTTCCCCGTGTTCATGGCAGCACTATTGCTCGGTTGTCGTGCGCGTCGCCTCTTCGCAGTTACCGCCAATTTATTCCGAGAATGATAATATGCACGATTTTGGTCGCTTTTGCGCAATCGCTGTCGTTGTCCTGTTTCGTTGTATGTCCGTCCGAACAGTACGTAGTAGCATCACCAGACGTAGCTCGGAGATGTCGAAGTGCAGTGTACATGTCATTGACAGTCGTGGTTGCGAGAACAGTGCAGAACTCTAGTTTGCACGTGCTGCAGCAGTGGGCACATAAAGGGACTGTCACGAAGAAGGCGGTCTGCATATCGCTCTTGATTGTTGATTCGTTGGACGAGGAAACGCTTGCTTGTGATGCTGTTGGCGGGGTGACCCACACAGAGTCCGCTTGCATGTCTGCTACCCACATTTAAAAGACTGTTGCACACGTTATGCAGAACCGTGGACTGTGTGGGTGATGCAGAATTACTGTAGAAGCTGTGCACCTTCGTTGTCGTAATCTACAAGACAGCTGTATGTAATAATAGTGTGATGGGTGCATGTTGCGTGGAACAGCTGCTTGGGACAAGAGGTGCAGTGCATAGACTGACATGCCTGGACGCTGTGTACGTCGACAAGCTACTATTGCCTGCAGTGACAGACACATAAATGGTCGTAATACCCGTCTGCCGCACAGCAGAGGGAGGGTAGGAGGTTGTGTGTATCATACAGTCTTGTGAATCGCGTATCTGGTGTGCATGTCATACGCTTCATATCGCATTGCATACTACAGTATGTCCTGTGCGTTTCAGCCCCCGTGACCTGCTTTGACACACCGGCAGAAGGGCACATGTTCGCTGTACAGCAGTGGGAAGCTGTGTGGATCGCGCAATTACCGTTTTAACGTCAACACAGACCTCGGGTTTTGTCCACGCATGCACATTTCAAAAAAAATCCAAGAAACACTGAATGTAGAAAAAGTTCTTCACAATTTTCTATAATAGAAGTGCGTCCGACGATGACATTCCTACGAATAATATGGTACTTACTTTGATGTATGCGCTGCTCCTCCAACTGGTGGGCTGTACTATTGCTCGCAATCTGCCAGCGTAGTGCACATTACCCTTAGATGGTGATTCGGTGGCTGTGTGTATTGTGTGTAGTGGGCTTTGTGCGCCTTGGTGTTGTTTACACGTGGAGTTGTGTTTTGCAAAGGTTTGGTGACGCAAGCGACCAGTTTCAGAAGCGTTGATTGGTAACTTTGCACTGCGTCAAATCTGTTCGGCTAACGACCACGGACACTTTCTTGGCCAAAAAACAAATTGATGTCGAGGTCAAACAGCACAATTAGACAAACACCCCCCGTTTTTATACTTTGTTCTTCATGTTCTTGCGGCGGTCGTCTCCCCTTCCCATGTATTCTACGCTGTACCCCTTCGTGCCCCCTTCCCCGTCTTAGTGAAAGAACACCAGCTGAGGGCACATGATGAAAAATTCCGTCGGGCCATCTTGGTGTAGGACCACCCTTGCCGTTCGATTCCCAGGCCCTTGTGCACACCGCTTCGGCAGGCGTAAGTGTCTAAGTGTCGAACAACAAGGAGGGTTGTGGGCGCCCGCAAACAACACAAGTCGAGTGAATGGGTTTCGGAGTGTCGAATCATCACCAACAACAACGACTACTGCACAACCACCCCGCTGAGTGAAACCGGAGCAATGCCACCGCCACGCACGCGCCCCGGCGAACTCCAACGTTGTTCGTGGAACGCGCATGTATCGGTAGTGGGTGATGGGAGGGTCGAGGTCGAACGCTCAAAGCAAGATCGTATATGTGAAGCCCTCCCCCGCTCGCCTTCCATCCACATGTGCGCATTCAAGCTAGGAGCCTACACGTAGACGGCTGTGACTGCCCCTCAAGAGGTCAAACCTTCCGAAAGAGATTTCAAGATACCAGGTAGACATTTATCAACAGCATGAAGCCAAGAAGCTCCGACTGGGAAGAACGCTCTCCGGTTCCCCCACCGACAGAATAAACGTAGGGTTATCCAACTGCAACCAAGAACATAGAGTGGCTCTCACAATTGTTTGTGTTGGTAGTTTTTCTCTCGTAACACTGAAAATCGGTCCGTTTCTGGTAGTGTCCCCGTGCTCTTCGTGGCAATGAAATTGTACATCGAGTCCAAAGTCACAAGCTGACCTACCCTAAGGTGTACAGAGAAACAACCTAGTGAACTGACGGCCACAAACTGTTCTTGTTTTGCCGTGTATGTGTTGAATGACCTTTTATCACTAGTGCTTAGGACAGCAGAGGAGATCGGGACTCCGAGACAAGGTGGCGGGAGAGAGAATGAGCAGATGCGTGCGCTCCCAGAGGCCCGCGCCCCATGCACAAACCATAAACCCACCCCAGGGTACTATCAGCTCCTATCTGAGATACAACATACAACAGTCAGGTTGGTATGTCCAAATCCGCCGATGCACACACGGACAGCGACGTCCAGTCGTTCGCGAAGAGTTGCAACTTCGTGCTGTTCTGCGAGTAACCATGCTCCTCTCCAAGACGAATCCTTTCTAGACAGAAGGAGCTGCAACTACAAGGTACTATGATACTCTCTCACCAGCGTCTGTCCCATTTTCGAAAGTCGCCTTCACTTGTGGGCGACGCGGTCAGACTCGATCCGGCTGCAGCCAAACTGACGAACTGCGATCGCATAGCAATTGAAAATATCGCACACGAATATGTACGAGGAGATGGAACAGGGATCGTGGTGGAAGCAAGAAAACACGCAGGGCCATACCGTCAGCTCTCGCCGGTGCACATACCGACAGGGCAACAGATCTCGGCGCCGTCTCAGAATAGGGATTAACATCAGCACCGGGCGCAGGACATAAGAAGAAAAAGGTTCACGAAACCTTCACGGAACTCGAGCATAAACCAACCCCAGGGCGTTTGCCACGCACCCAAACGCTCTCCGCCTTGCAACGGAAAAGCGAGACGCTCCAATTTCATGCACCCAGGGGTGTTCCCCCTACCGTTTCCCACGTAAATAGTTTTCCACCAATGATCCCTCCGACCACCTAACACTACCGCCCGTGAGCATCCGTTTGCGCACGGAGCCTTCATCGCTGCGTTCTCTCAGGGCACTTCCAAATATTTCCGCAATAGTAAACGACAGAAAACGGTACCATACAAGGAATCGACTCGAATATTGACCCCCGAGGCTCCACGCTGATTTGTCAAGACAACCGATTGCCGTCCTCTGGCGGTTCAAGCTGGAGAACACCGCGACTGGGCTTCTCGAGTTGGCATTCATCGGGGTTTTCGCACCGGTCACCGATCGCTGTCGTCAAGAACAACTCCCGCACCATGACCGTCCTGCTTGATGCGACTGTCGGACCTCTCAACTCACCCGATCATGTGCAGCATTAACATCCACCGAGGACTCGGTTACGAATCATCCATCGCGATGGACCAAACTCAACGGTCACCACGGTCCGAACACAAACAACGCTGCAACACGCCGGGGCCTGTTGGACCCTTTCATCTCTGCGGCGTTCCGGCCGTGGCGCCCTGCCAACGACGCAGAAACATCCGAACTACACCGTCGCCGCCACCGCGTCCACCGCACGTGCGACACAAGTGTTCCGACATCGGATAGTCCCGTGTACAGGTATGCTTACACATCAACTTTCAGTCTCTCGCACAACCGTAAACACAAAAAAGTCTGCGGACCGACAAGCACACAAATCACACAGCAGTAGGTAGGCCCAAATACGTATCGGACCATCCCATGTGAGCCAGGTTTATCGGCGTTGTATTTACATACTTTTTGTACTAAATACGCAATCGATGCACATCAGTTCTGTCCTCGCCACCACTGCAGGTGGCGCTCTGTCGCTATTGAAGACTTCAGCAGCAGTTGTGTTCTACACACAAACCGCAAGCTGTGGAGACACCTTCGGCTGATATGTCTTTCAACGCTGCCACGATACACCCCACTTTCGTTTCCAGCGAGTGGGCAACAAAGGTGGAAACTTGCCCCATATTATGTAGTGCCATCCTCTGTCCAGAATCACGCATCGTACACCGGAAGCCATGTAGATACACCAGCGGCGGTGGGTTCGCCACTTTCCAGTTCTTATGTTTATTGCGAAGTAGGGTCGGCAGTAGAACGAAAGCCACCACAGGCACCCACAGCGAAGTTGCACGCTGTCAACCTGATGCTGTGTGCCCTACCAATGTTGTACTCAGTATTGCAGGCCAGGGGGTAACTCCACAGCGGTATTTGTCTACACCAAGCGGCCCACCGCTGCTGTCCCCCCCCGTATCTGAACGCTTCTGCACCCCCGCCCTCGACACCGACCGCCCAAGAGCTGAGCCTACGTACGACCCCCGAACTGTCGAACTCTCGTTTTCAGCGGTCGGCGGCTTGCTCAAAGGCCGGCCGCCAGGCAGCGTGACAGTTACGTTCCTCACTTCCTCACCTCCCGCCGCCTGCGCTGTTCCTTTCTCCGACCCCACTTTGCTGAGTTTCTTCTCCCTCAAGCCAAGTTGTTCCAGTACCGAGATGAGGGTTAGGGCCTCGAGAGGGAATTCAGTTCGTTTCTCCCCAGGGTGCAGCTGGGTGTGTACACCGTTCGCACTCCTCCGTGCTTTGTCTCAGGGTCTCGGGGTCTATCAGCAGCGGCTAGATTGTCAAACGTCATTTTGGTGGGGTTCGTTTCAAGAACCTCCGCTATTTTTTGGCCAATAGGGACGGCGGGCTCAACAAATAGGTTCTGCGGTCAACGTCGGTAGTCGGTAGTCGGTAGTCGGTACGTCGGTACGTCGGTACATACGTGGGTTGTGGGTTGTGGGGTCGCCAGAACCCCGGACAGAGCAGCGCGTGCGGTGCGGATGCGGAACATTGGGAACCTATGTAGAGCATTGAGATATCTTCGTGACAGACAGGTGAGGCACAGAGGTGCTCACCGTCCTGCTACTGCTGTGGGGCTCAGGCAGTACTACAGTTCTCTGCAAGTACTCCGCGCGGAAAGATGAAAACCGGTTGGATCCGACGGCTGTTGCTCCTTGGACGATTGTCCTTGGCAACAACAGCAGCAGTCGAGGGCGGCAGCCCTTCCGCTGTGCCGTCCCCAAGCTCTTCGTCTCCGTCACCAGACACAGAAAGCCCGCCGCTGCCGGTAGGCATCGTGATACAAGCCCTTGGGCGTTCGGGCAGCACGATGATTGGGGAGCTGTTCCGAGAAAACGAGGTGCTGTGCCCGGACAACATGAAGTAGATTCGCTAACGGTGCACAGCACGACTGCTGTAGCCCTTACCCGCTCTTGCCCCGCGCCTTAGGCTGTACACAGAGAGCAACCTGGTGTTTCACCTGTCCCGCCTTAGGGCTACCTGTGCGGCAAACTAGTAGCTTTTCACCGTTCAGCAACCTAGCGCTAACCACGCTAGCACCCTACATAGCTATACCTTGTGCCGCGGCTTGCCGCAGCTTACATTGCCCTACAATACGTACGTTGACCTACAGCAGCGCTTACCAGTGTATCATTGCTTTGGGTCGGGATGGTTGTATTGGGGTTAGGGATAGGGCTGTATCTAAGGTTTGGAACGGTGCAAAAAAAATGTACAGCAGCAATAGTCTCGTGCTAGCCTAGCTTTTCACCGTGCAGCAACCTATGTTGCGCTAACGGTCACAACATCCCAGCCTTAACGATGCACAGCAAAACCTAGCCCTTTCCCCCTCTTTCGCCGCGGCTTAGCCTATACTGCGCACGGTACAGCAGCAACCTGCAACGCCAATAATACAGCAACCTAGCTTTTCACCGTACAGCAACGGCTTGCCGCGGCCAAGGCTTGCTCAGTAAAATGACCTAAGTATTATCACTTTCCGATGGCAGAGTTTTGCGTCGGGTCCTTTGGGTTGGGTCAGGGATAGGGCTATATCCTAGGTTGGGAGCAGTGCAGAAAAAAACAGCAGCAGCAGCATCCCGGGTTCGAATCAGCAACCAGTACCTTCGGAAGGAAGCGTTTTATTCATCGGGGTAGTTTCTCCTCCATCCCGGACCACCCCCGGTGGTGCATCGGGCTATACACTGCAACTCTGGAGGTTGCATACCGGAAGTTTCCACAGGAAAGTTCCCGTGAACCATGTTGCGTTCGACCAAGTCATTAGCACCCTATAGACTCTGTAGAAGTTGTATACAGGAAGGCTCCACAGGAAGATTCCCATCAACCATTGCGTTCGACCAAGTCGTCAGTCATCATAACTTTAGCAGTCCGTCCCAATTTGATGTTTTCACCCTAAGTATGGTTGTGTTCACGACTAACACGGGCTTCTCCCCCTACATCCCTGTAGGCAATCTCACGAGTGTCTGCATTCCGCTGAGATTCGAGCCCACGAAAACGTGCTGCGAGACTTCTGTATGTACCAAATGAACAACACAGCCGCTGTTTGTCGTGCGACGGAGTTCTTGTGTTGGGGGTATGTTGTAATAAATACAGCACCGAGACTACACTGTAGCATGGTCTAGTCTCCCCCTTCAGTTTTTTTTTCTTTTTGTTTCCTGTGGAATTCGGACGTCGGGCAGACATAGGAACCCGACGTTGTGCGTCACATCTGGCCGGCATCACTTCTGATCTGAGAGACGACAAGTTCCTCGTCTACCAGCTCTCAAACTCTGATCCTCGTCCCATAAGAACGCGTTTCGTGCTGATCTGAAGAAACTCGTTGTACGGATCGACCGTCGGTTCTCGGAGTGGTACAGGCCGTTCAACTCCGTAGACCAAATGATTTCGAGGTATTTCAAGGAGTGCAAGGTATTGTGGGGGGCACATATGTGGTGTGTACCTGCTCAATTTTGACCTCTGAGCTTGTTTCGTTTGGCCCTGCTCTTTACCCTGTCATTAACTGTATGTGCCGCGCAGGATGTTGTGTATGTGTACGAACCATGCCGGGCCTCTGGCAAGGGGGTACTGGGCAACTACCAAATGCTTCTTCGGACGGAGTGCTTCGCGCTTGCACGCAGGTAAATTGCTGCTTCGTCCATTTGGGGTCTTACGGGGCTATCACCACACATGAGTTCCTTCAACCGGGCTCAAGCTCGACCCGGTGCAATGCAAGGAAATCTGCAAAATAGCAGCATACGCAGAGAACCGAGAACATACATGCCGAGACTCCCCTCGTGATGCCGGCCGGGCTCTCCTGTATGATCCTCTTGTTCCCCCGTGTCAGGTTAGTCCGGTGTGAGTTCGATGTGAACGACTCCGACAGGCTCGGAACGGACGGCTTTGCTGCCGGGTTTAGCTCACCTGTGGTGGCCGATGTGCACAAATCAGTCAAGGCCGGCAAAGGGAGCGGTGGTGGCTATAGGGCTGAGCTACTCCATCGAGCGCACCAAGCGTTGATGGACGCTTGCAAGGAGAGCAGGTGAAAACACCTGATGTGTGAGAGTACAGAGTTAAGACTTTTTGAGCAATAACACGGTGATTGCTATCCTACAGCACAGGATGAAGCAAGTCTAATGTTGTCGGTACGGGCTGGTGGGACCGGGTACAGATATCGCTAGGTCGAGCGTACCTTGGGAACGACCGAAAAGCGCACGCCTAAGTGTGGACGAAATCGCTCGTGGAACCTGGCAAGGGAGTGATAGAACGATCGACGGTGCAGAAGAGGGGGAAGGGGGAGGAACTGTTTACATCTGCCTCGAATACTACCCCGCTCACCCATTCACCCCGGCAGTCAACCTTCGCTAACGTGGCGCTTAATTTCTTAGGCCTCTCCCATCTCGCCCCCGCTCCGCCATGTTTCGCAGAGCTGTGGCGATCAAGACCATTCGCTTGCTGGACGGAGTGGGCGATGCCGCAAAGTACGACACCTCGGGGGTGAACATTCTGCAGCTCGTGCGTGACCCTCGCGCGGTAGTTCGGTCGCAACTGAGGCACTGGGGCTTAGATAGGTTCAGCGAGGCGCTGCCGAATGTTCGAGAGTTGAAGGGCATGACGGACTGGAGGGCGAGGCAGACGGAATCTAGGCGCGCCGTGGGACAATAGTGAGTACACCCGACCGGAAAAAAACAACGCGAAGGGTCAACTAGAGGGTAAGCTTAGGGCCGTGAAGATGTTTGCGACTTCGATTTTGGTCTATTATCCTGAAGAATATGGCAATCGATTGCAACGGATTGGTGGTGGACGCAACGGGGCCCCTGATGGGTCGTTCCGATCCCGAAAAAAAAATTCAAGGGTGTAGGTCGGTGTTGCTCTAATAGTCACCCTTTGAGGGCCATCGACAATAAACCGGATGGCTATCGTCTATTGATGTCTGTCTCGACTTGCCGTTGGCCAGGGTGCGCCATGAGCTGGATATCATCACAGGAGGATGGCGGAGGATTCCCAGCTAGTGACCCGGAACACGTGTTGATCATGAACGTTTGGGTGGACGTTCGGCCGAAACACTTGTCATTCGTTCCACCCCCTTGTCTGTGTTCAACTTCGCCAACTTCCCCCCCTTTTTTCGGTCTCCAACAACGAACTGCCCAACCGCACAGCTTATGCTCAAACTACCGGATGCAGCTGGACTCGCCCAAGCAACAGCACCTTGACGATGGGAAATACCTCCAGCTACGATACGAAGACTTTGCTACACTCCCTACCGTTGTCGCTGAATTGGTATACTGCTGGGCTGGGCTGGGCCCCCTCCCCCCAACCGTGGCAACGTGGATCGACGAACACACCAAAATGTCGAACTGTGATGCTGCGCACGGCCCGAGAACGCGCCGCCGGATGGCCACCAGCTTGGTCGCCACCGCTGCTAGCCACGAAGGTTGTGGCGGCTCCATGGCAGTCTTGGTCAGCGGGTGCGAACAAGGAGAGCAACATCACCGGGAGATAGGCCACACCGACGCTTTGCGGAAGCCAGGGAACCTGAGAAAGAGGTCCAGCCCTGGCGGAGCTTCCTTTTCAGTACCTGTAGGTGAGAGTGCGGGGCCTGTGCCTGCGAGCCACCGGCAGTCAAACTCAAGCAGGGAGCCTGCACGCGATACGGAACCCTTTGACCTACAGGGATATGCCACGTTGGTTCCGGCGAATGGAGCAACAGCGGTGTCTACTGGAACAACCAACGGGAGCCCTCCTGTACGGCCGAATGCTCGAAAGGCCCTCGAGGCTGCGGCCGGTACCGCCGGCGCCGACAAAGGCACCGGCGGGGACTGCGTCAACCAGAAACGCTACTCCGACCAGCATCCCTACGACACAACGCGGCACTCCTCGGCCATGGTAGACCTGTGGCGACAACAGATGCCCCAAGCGGACGCACAGGCCGTTTGGGACGCTTGCCAAGCGTCCAGGGTCATGGAGGAGCTAGGATACTCACTCTGACGAATGACGAAGTGGGCGAGCGATATTGATCGACTTCAGACGCCGAAGTTGGGTGCTAACCTGATTGGCAAGGGTGACCTCCGCGTGTCACGTACGCTTGAGGATACACGAGTACTCAAATCTTCGTCTTGTCTTTAGTCGATGTCGCCGACCATTGTACGGGTACTGGGGAGCTTTCACCAATGTGAAGGTTCTTCCGATCACAACGATGCCACCTCTTAGGTACGTTTTTGTGTCCCGTTGTTCGTGGGCGTCGTTCTTCGGACTCGCGTAGTTTGATTGGACCGCTGATTGGATGCGCTCATGCACCATTTGCCGATCAGTAGACTGGGTCTGTTTGTGTTGTTGTGGTGGACCATAAGCGAACAGGGACAACTCACGTCTGGAAACGTCACTGCTGTGATTGCGTGGATTTGACAGTTGTTAGCGGGGGCCGATGAGGCATAACTCTCAATCTTGTCCTTCGCGACAAAAGTGAAGGTATTGGTCTTACGTTGGACACCAAGTCGAGATATTAAGCTCGCGTGGTGCCGCGCTCCCACGCCACATGTGTACTCCAAGGGATGAGACGATCTTGACACGACACTTCTCAAAGAATAAGCAATCCAAAGGGGTTCAAATGTTGAAGGCTCGTGACAAAGGTGCCTCCCTCAATCACTGACTTTTGTCACACGCACACCTCCTTTTCCCTGCATCCAATGTCTCGCTCATGGTTAGATAGGCCTATCCGGCTCATGGACTGCAGCTTTCAAAGCTCGTTACACCACAAGGAGCGACGTAGAAATCACCCACTCCCGCGCTCTGGAACTGCACCACCAGCGCCCAAGCGACGGCCAATCACGTTTTAGTGTTTCGGACCGGAATAACACTCGACTCAGCAAGTAGGTAGTTCTTACGCCACCGAACACTACTTCTTGCCCTTCAGATCGCAGCGAAACTACCGCCGGAGTATTGCTAGCACCAACTGTTGGTCAGGGAGTAGAAGATGGCCCAGACGGAGAAAGGCATAATTGGGTCAATACCTTTCCAAGAGATGCAAACTTGCTAACCAAATCCGCAGAAATGGAAAAAGAGTAAACTCAGGTTGCTTCCTTGGCGGTGAGTGCAAGCACAGCCTCTCCTGACAGCATGTCTTTCGGCTGCAATCCCATGGTGACGCTCCTCCGGTACACGGACATGATGGACTCGGGCGTCACCAGGTGAAACACATTCCTGCAAAAAAAAAAAAAATGGCAAGAACACGGACGGGTCCAAGAAGTAGGCAAAATGTTCGGACCAGTTTCGAAACGAGTTCGAGAATTTTCGACAAGAGGTCGGATCGAGACCTTCTTTGCTACCACAATAGTATTGTCGAAGGATTCATTTTCTCAAAGTTTCGAAGATTTTCGGAACCGTTTTTTCAATAAACCAAGACAGAGTTTGTTTCTGGGTGGCCGAAGGGACCGCTCACCTCAGGGCCACGATGGCGTTCCTCACCCGACAGATATTCGTCCTAGCCTCCCCTATGGTCTCCTGCGGCAGACGGAAGCACAGCGAGGGCGGAACCGCCGCGAAACGCACACAACGAGGGGCCGGCAGTTTTCAACACTTCACAGTTGGCACCAGGTGCCCGCGGACCTTGCTAGCTAGAAGTGTCCTGGGTAAAATCAGATGAATGGCTGGTTGGGCGTTGGTCGCCATGCCATATGGTGACGGGAGTGGCATCGCGATCGCAAGTTACAAGGTTCGGTTTCGCGGGCAAAACAAAGCGTGCAAAAAATTCCCCAACTTATTGCTGTACCGCCAGAACATCGACACGAGAGGTATGGCAGACAACGACCAAAAGGAGGCGGGGGGGAGAGAGACACCAGTAGTCGTTGCTGATAAAATGCGTGTCACGTAGATGACCGCAAGGCATAAAATGGCGGCAGAGACAGTTGGGTGCGGTATCCCTGGCGCGGCCACTGCTCGTAACCGCGCAAACCAGCTGTAACCAATGCACCGCTCTTTACCGTCTCAGCGTGCTGTTTTCGTTGGCGTGTGAGCGTCTCCGCCTTTGGGGCCACGCTCCCCGTGCCGGCCGCGTCTCCCTCCTCCTTGCCCTTCCACTCTTCGGGAGGTGTTCCTGTTTTGCACGCACGAAAAAAGAAAAGAAAACAAGCACGGAATCATACATCCGCGAAACGAGAACAAAATAAACGTCAAAAGCGACCCTTTACTGCTACGACACAGGAATCTAATTAGGTTTCCGGGGAGTCCAGTGTCAAGAGAGAAGCAGGTACTCCTACGTACAAAGCTGTAATTGCACAACCCACGTACCGCAGCAACACGTCCCAAAACCAGTCCTGCTTTGAAAAGGGATCTCAGTAAGCAAGTCCTCAGAGACACGCTTCGTGGGAAACAACATACGACACATCAAAAAGCAATACCTGGCTTTGCAATGCAGACATTCTTGCCACACCCCAACCGTTGTCATAAACCCCAGCAGAGGGACTTCGGCTCGGACCCGAAAGAAGACTCCGCGGGGGGGGGTCGCGGCTAGGAATAACCGTCCTGGCCAGAACCGCAAACCAAAAAGTGATTGGTACAGTAGGGTGGGCGGGGCAACGACGGAAAACTCACTCGAAATCCAGACGTTCCCGTTTGTCCCCAGGATGACGTCGACGCCCGTGTCCGGCAGAGACACCACGTGCTGCTTCAGCCTTCGGATCAGCACGGGCGGCACCGAAACTAGCTGCCCGTTCTCCAGCTTGGCGAGGAAACAGGCACAGGTCGGGGGAGAGTTTTCAGGAAAGGGGGGTAGAACGACACGATGTGGTGTGCACGGTGGGTTACCCGTTGGAGTGTTTGCGTAGCTCCCAGAAAGGGTCCATCCCCGTGACCCCCCATCGTCACCCTCGCTGCATAAGCACAAGGCTCCCCCTGATGCGTTGGTGAAAAAAGGTCGAGCTTTCGCCATACTGTAGCTCGCCAATCGCAACCGATGGCGACAATGTGGCAACAACCAAAGCCTGGCCTGAGACACGCACACACGACACATACACGATGGCAACAGAGGCATAGTATTGCCTCGAACACCCGACAGCAAGACCTCACACCTTGCCATACTTGAGACTTCTGGTGTGGAGAGCGATTCCTCCGTCCGAGTTGACCTGCTGAACTTCAGCCTGCAGGAGGGAAACACGAAAAAACAACAGCGAGACGTCAATATCTACATGTTGTTCGGGTCGGTACGGAATATCGCGTTTCCAAATTGAACTATTGCAGCACGGGCAAGCACAACCATCAAACAAAAAATGAAACCAATAAGGAAACCAACAACATCCAACAGAATCGACCCTCTACGAACAGCAACACCCCACCCGCGTCACGAACGAGCGTCCAACATCAAGCAATCCAATATTCCCGCGAAGACATCATATCCTCCGGGAAAGGCAAGCGATTGGCCAAAAAACCAAATTGAAAAAGACGCGACAAAAGCACTCACGCTGATGAGGTCGTGCTCCTGGAAGAACGATCGCATCTGCAGCTGGTCCTCGTATGTCCTCATTCTCTGCTGCCCACCCGGAAGGTTCACGGAGCTAAGCATCAACACCGCACTTCTGTGCGCACCGACCTACACAGCACGGCGAAACGGGGGGGAGCCGGGTGGAGGAAAAACGAGTCAGGACGTTCGATAATCTGCCCCTGTACAAGCAACAAGCGTGCACGTGAAGCTCTCCTAGAGCGTATGGTCGGGAAACGCTTGCCGTGCAGTGTGAATATCAGCACTGCGGTAGTGTGTCTGTGGGGGGGGGGGGGGGGGGGGCACAGTCTGTTGCACGTTGAGCAGTAGGATGGACGGTGCCGTTTCACCGAATGTTGTTGTTTGATCGCCCGGTACCTCGCGACAAGCCAGGCAGGGTATTACAGCATCGTCCGAAAAGCGGGTTTAAGTTTGACGCCAGGGCCACGGCTGAGGACAGATACTGTAGATGGAGAAACAACCTAGTCAAACTTACACCCGTCACCCAGTCACGAACTATTGAAAACTTGCTCACCTCCACGCTCCAGCGTTTCGATTGTACTTCCGTCACCCTTCCCACGACCAGGTCCCCTACCTCGCCGATGTACCTTCAGTCATCATAGCGTTTCAGGACCAGCAGTAAAGACAGGCGTCAGTTCTGATTTCGAGCAAAAGGCGCCAGGAACCCCATGAGATGACACCCGGTCTCGAGATCTATGCCGAACGCAGCCATGCGAAGCAAGCGTCTTGCCTGGAGCTGCAAAAGTGCGGGCCGCACGGGCGAGACACGGCTGTGGAAAGTGGTGCGACATGACAACGATTGCAGGGACGGCAGCAGGCACCTGGACTTGATTGGCCGGACAGAGATGAGCTTGTTCACCCTCTCCACCACTCCGGCCACGCACGCCAGGAGCTTGGGAGGCCCGCCGTCTGTCCCCTCTTCCACGTACGTCCCGTGCCCCCGGAGGTATCCTTGCACAGAGGTTATCTCCTAGGGATATGGGCAAGGAGTAAGCACACGAGATTTTGCGATTGCGGGGTGATAAGGAAGAGTGGGTGGAATTCTCCACGGTTGCGTTGAGATGGTGGGTGGCCCGTTCCGAACCCCACAGCAGCGGTTTGAGGAGATCGAGAGTGTCCACAGATCCGTAACGCATCGCGTTTCACAGAAACTGTTCAGAAGGCCGAAACACGAGAAGATCTGACGGTGAACAAGGCCCATCGAGAGCTAGGTAGCACCGCGCGATCACCATCAGCTCTTAACAGACACCGCAACTCTACACGTTAGGTGTGCATAGATGAAGGTTTCAGGTGCTACTCGCGCCTTTCGTCGCTACTTCAAGAGAGCTCGTTAGACCTTTTGTGCGTTTGAGGCACCCTCCTCCGCCTTAAATGGAAACCGAAAGGGCGCATCTGGGCAGAGCAAATGATTCCTACCGGTCCACCACAGCTCCTCCGTACTCAAGGTTACTTATGCGGGTGCGTGGTTAGCACAGCCGAAGTGCCTCTGACAATCTCGGCTCACCTGCCCCGGTACCACGATGATGTGCCCGGCAGCACTCATGCTTGTGGCGACGCCCTCGTGCCCTGGTGAAAAAGCGTTACCTCGTCGATGCAGCAGCTCAACTCAACCAGACATCACCAGCGCGCTCGATGGCTGTAGACAGAGGGTGGGCGACTTGCGCCTTTGCTGGCGGCGTCGAGGGTGATGTCCCGAACGTCGCCGACTTGACAGTCCCGCGTGGTCGATTGTTTCAAAGACCGCGCCTTTTTTCTACTGCTGTCACCACTCCACGGGTAGCGATTGGTGCAACTGGTACCACCGACACCAAAACCAGACGAGCACCTTGAACAAGTGATCCCCAAAGTCGATCCGGGGTGGTGGTGGTGTCTGGGTCGTAGCACTAGACTGCTCAGGACCTGCTCTATCCACCAACACACCTTTTTTCCTGTCGAGTGTATTAAACGCAGGCGCACACCACCTTCTCTAGCGACCAGGGGCCACACCGCACACCGCTGTTGCCCTCCTGCTTATAACAACGTATCTCAAAGCCGTACCGTTCGATGCGACAGCAACACTGGGAGCGAGCGACGAGCAGCAAGCAGTGCCTGCTGCCGCCCTCGCTTCGCAGGAGAAATTGCCGCGGCATTTTGGTTCGGGGATGCTATCAATCAGCCTCGGGGGCACCGGGGAATCATACAGAGGGTTCCCATGACAGCACCCAAGCGAGGCACACAGCAGTACAGCAGTAGCACACCCAGCGGCAGGCTTTACCGTGCATTGCAAAGCGAAAGGAAAGGACCGGATAGCTTGGTTGCGCGAGGAGAACTCTTTGCGGCGAGTGAAAGACTGAAAGGGCGGTACACCTCAGCGTTTCTGAGCTTTATTCTGGGCTGAGACCACCAAAACCAGAGCGATGGTAAGCTGTGCGGCCACTAAACTCTGATTTGAGTCGAGCGTGCTTGCGTTGCATCGGGAGCCACCTGTTATGGTCCAATAGCTCTCGCACCCCCCCCTTATTGTCCACCATGGAACGCTGAGGCGACGTGTGGAAGCCGACGACTGGATCGCTTTACAACGTGGTCAAATGCCCATTTATGGGGATTGTGTTGGTTCAAATCTGGGACTGACTCTCGATGGCACGATCTCTTGACGGTGCCCCACCTCCTACTCTGTCCATCTGCTGCTCTCATTGCATGCACGAGAGTTGTGATGCTAATCTCGAGTAATCGATGTTTACCACAGGGTCTGTCTTCGTAGTTGCCAGCAGTGGTCTTTTTCGTGGCAAATCAGGTGTTTTGAGGCTCCCGACCTCGGTCGGTGCGGAGCTGCTGTACTTCTAGAAGTATGTTTGCCGTACAGATGTAGGGCGCGTTGCCGCGTACAACTGCTAGCAGTCTGTCAAGGGTGCAGGGCGTTCTCACGCACCCTGCCCAGAAGATCTCTCTTACTCGAAAGGAACTCAATGGGGTTGTGAAGGGTTTCTTTTTTTATTTTGGTCTCTCCGGGGCGGCAAAAAAATGGTTGCTCAAGGCCTGTCTACCACTGCCGCGCAACTGTTATTACTTGAAACGCCGTGGATAGATGGAGCACCCTCCCGCGTATGATGAGGGTGCTGAAAAATGTGCGCGCGGACTCCAGCAGCGTAACAGCTTCACCGTCAGTACGCCCACATGTCCTGTCAGGCATATGCATTGGCACACACCAACAACACAGAACAAGGGGAGTCGCCGTCTACTTCGACACAAGGCTATCACTGCTGTTGTCGCCGTGAATCGTGCCCTTGTTGGGTTCGGACTGTCGGGGAATCAACCGCAGCGGGCATACAAGGACGACAGAAAGATTGCACAGGCGATGCCAACAACACGCCACGAGCACGATGACCTAAGAGCTACCTCAAGGCGGACCGCCTCTCAGTATTGCGGGACCCAGCCACACGATGCAGACCAGGGTTAATTAACCTTTTGATCGAAGGCGCATGCCCTTATCTCGAAAATCACACACTCCTGGCGCCTCCAAGTCACGGCTTACTGCCACACAGCTGTAGCAAGAAGGCGCATAACAACACAATGAAAACATCTCGCGCGAGTACGCGCACCCCGTGCCATCTAGGAGTGCCACTGATATATCGTGTAGTTCCCCCGTCATAACACACACCATGAACCGATTTTCAAAGCTCGATTTTCCAACAGCAGCAACAGTCGCAGGGCCGAAAACGGAAGCGTGGAAGCCGTCTGGTCGAGAGCTCTCTGAAAACGTATCGTTTGGAATGCATTCTCTTGGTTGTGGATTAATCGAGCTTTGAAGATCGGTCCAGGGGGTGTGTTGTCTTGTGTCGTATTCGGTAGTCAGCGGAGGTGAAACTACGAAGGAGGTGGCACGAACGTCGGGCTACGTGCCCGGTCACCAGCAGCTGCGAAGAACCGCCCCGGGATTGTTTCGGTGAAAACATTTTTGTCGTGCACACCCAACGCGACACCACCGAACATCACCCCTTGAATGCATTGTTCGTGCCGAAAACCGCAACCGAAGCTTGAGCAGTACCTGCCAGAAAGCGTACCACGAAGCTAGGTCTTGTTCACCACCGTCTCCTCCGAGACTCTTTTCTCCCCGACCCCTTCGTGCCGAGCAAACCACGCGTCGAGATTCCTTCCCCCAACCCGCCCGCTCGCGGTACCCCCACCCACCGCAACCCCCCTCTGTGCACGACACACAGAGGCCCATCCTTCTCAAGGGACACGAGCGTGCCATCACGTGCGTGGTGTACAACAACGACGGGGACCTCGTGTTCACGGCGGCGAAGGACCAGATCCCGTCCCTTTGGTACGCCAAGACCGGGGAGCGTATTGGCACCTACCAGGGACACCAGGGGGCGGTGTGGGACCTTTCGGTGTCATGTGAGCATAACAGTCACCGTCGTCTCAAGGTCGTTTGGGGTTGACGTCGTGTTTTAGCGCCCGCCTTATCGTACGTGGTGATTTTGCGATGGTGGTCCAGGGGACTCGACGCGCATGATGTTGGCCTCCATCTCTTTACGCCCGACCGTGCATAATTGCGATGATGATGCAGGGGATTCGACAAGGCCCATCTCGGCGTCGGCGTTTATTTTGATTTTCTTAACGCGTTCGTACCGTGCATGATGATGTGCGATTATGATTCTCTCTAACGCGTTCGTACCGCGCATGGTGATTGCGATAATGGATCCAGGAGATTCCACAAGGATCATCTCGGGGGTTGTTACTCTTCCGCTTTGGCGTATCTCCTTTCTTGATATGTTCTCTACGTCTTCTTTGCCGTGCATGACGATTTGCAATGACAAATCCAGGGGATTCGACGCGCATGCTCTCGGCTTCGGCGGACGCCTCGGCGCGCATGTGGGACGTGCAGACCGGGCGGGAGCTGGTGGTGTACAACCACATGGGGCCGGTGCGATCGGTCTCGTTCGCGGAGGGGGGTCAGCGGTTCGCGACGGTGTCGGACCCTTTCACCGACAGCCCGGGTCTCATCTCGGTGTTTGAGGCCCCGGACGATGTGCCGACAGACCAGTGTAAGTATGTTTTGTTTTGTTTTTGGGGGGGGGGTACTCATTCATGTCAGGTCCTTGACCGCGCGTCCTCTCCAGAGGACGGAGGGTTGTTCGCACAGGACCGATCACCAGTGGTCAATCGTTCCTGCCTGCTGTGCCAAAGGAGGCTCAAAAATGTGTCCCTAGCCTATCTTCCCTATCGATAAAACACCTCGTTCGGGGAAGGTTTTTCCGAGGCTGGTGGTTGATGGAGACTTGCGATATTTTTTCATCTCCGTGTATGGGTTGGGATGGCACGCGTTGTCGTGTACCTGGCGTGGGGTGTTAATGAGATGAGACCCGTAGATTGGCGTTTCATTTTCGATTGTGTTGGCTCTGATTCAGGGGCATGGCTGCTTGCAGGGGGCAGAGGGGCGTGGGCCAAGGGCAACGGTCTCTGCTCTCACGGCGTACCCAAGCCTCTAGGCTGTGCCTCCGTCTCGGGTAGTTTCCCGACGACGCGGAACGCCTTCCGAACCCTCCATAATCCTCTTCGGTTCCATCAGCAGACCCCTCTCACACACACACACACACACCCGTTCAACCCTCCGCCTCCCTTTTTTGTTGCTGCTGCAGTGGAAAAGATTGCGTGTTTGGAGATCGACCTGCCTCCCAAGATGAAGGCGACGAAGGTGGTGTGGGGGGCGTTGAATGAGAAGCTTATCGTCGCGTACGCGGACGGAACCATCAGAACGTTCGACCCCTTCGACGGGACCGAGCTCGAGTACGCCCAGGTAGGGACTCGTCAAGGGAGGAGTTCGGGGGTGAGAGAGGGAGAGAGGGAGGGAGAAGGGTGTGTTTTTTTCCTTGGACACTACTGTACTGTTGCAGAATATGCGAATGCCCTGCGTACCGGCACCCAAGCAAGGGCCAACCTACTCCGCCCATCAACACGTACACTGGGAAGGGAAAGGGGCGATGATGATGATTTTATGTCTGACTCCAACGGGGACGCAGAAGTAATTCATTGTAGTACCAGAAGAAGGGATTGCGCCGAGAGGCACTGTGGGCTAGGGAGGGGGGGACGGCGAATGGACGCGGCTCCGAGGTGGCGCAGGGTCTGCAAAAAAAAAAAACGCATGTGTGTGGCACACACTCCAGACCCTGCGGGAATGAGTGGGTGGGTAGGTTGTCGAGTTGGTGTGCTCGCGTTACCCGCTCTTCTCTCTCCACTCTCCCCCTGTCTCTCGCTCTCTCTTGTGTGTGCCCCTCACCCCCACGCAAACACGCACACTGGTCAGCCTGTGAGCGCCGTCGATACCGAGAAGCAACCAACCTCCACACGTTTGTCTCTCTTCGGTCTTCGTTTCTTCTATCTCGTGCAGGTGCACTCGAAGGATATCAACCGATTGTGCATCAACAAGGACCGGACGCTGCTGCTCACTTGCTCCAAGGACTACACGTCCAAGCTCCTCGACGCCAACACCCTCCAGGTGCGTGCGTGACACGAGGTCTTCGCAAGTTGTTGGTTGATGGAATTGCGTGAGATTGTCCTTCAGAAACGAGTTCCCTCATCACGATCGGCATGGCTGTGTAACCATTGTTGGCGTTGGTTGTGGTGCTTGTGTGGCTGTTGTTGTTGTTGATGGTGTCGCTGGTGGCGATGCTTATTTTCGTCGCGTATTGACCGCAGGGTGTGCGACTTGGCTTCTCACAAGAACAATGCCCACGGGCGTGGTAGCAGGGCACGTAGCCAGCAGCTGTCGGCTTCGTGTGCTTTATGGTGTTGTATCGTTGTACCTCAATGTTGTGCAACCCCCGTACTTCGACCACCCCTCGTGGCCCCTTCCGTCCGTATTCCAGGCATGGCTACTGTAGGGGTTTCGGTTTCCTGCTGCTTGCCCTGTTGGTGGCTTAAGCGCTTGCTGTCTGGTTTGCTCTCTGTCTTTCTCACGCCTACCCTCCCGAGGCAATACAGGAGGTGTCTTACGGAAGGTGTCTCGGACTTTCTCGCATGATGGATCAAGTTTTGTACTAAATACGCTGTTGGACTTTCTCGCATGATGGATCAAGTTTTGTACTAAATACGCTGACTGGAGCGGAGACACACGTGGCTTTGGGTTGTGACCACCTGCTCCCCGTCCCCTGCGTTATTCTGCCGATGTTCCTTGATATTTCGTTGACCGCAGGTCCTGAAGACGTACAAGACGGACCGGCCGGTGAACGCCTCTGTCATGCACCCAACCAAGGTACGACGGATCATTGATCTTTTTTCTTTTTGCTGTTGTTGCTGCTGCTGCTGCTGCTGCTGCTGCTGCGGACTCGCCCCAAGCCCGAACCATGTTGCAGATGTTTTTTTTTTTTCAACTCTTCCATTGGCAATGAACAAACGATGCCGTTTAGAAGGTATTGCCCGCAATGATAGCAGCAACAATTCGTCGCTCCAACACTCCCACACTCCCACTCTCCCACAAGCTGCTTTTTCTGTACCATGGCATTTTTTTTTTTCGTTTCGTTGATTTCTAGAAAGACCTGCCCCCGTCTTTTGGGGTAGTTGGTCTGTGACCACGCAAGACGTCCGCGTTAGTTGGACAGTACCCATATGAGCGGACACCGGAACGGTTTTTATCGTGAAGACCAACACAACTACATACAACAACAATGACCGTGACCTTGGCCCTCACCCTGGTTGCCGCCGAGCAGGAACACGTGATCCTCGGGGGAGGGCAGGACGCCATGTCCGTGACCACCACCTCCTCGAACGTTGGCAAGTTCGAGTCCCGGTTCTTCCACATGATATACGAGACGGAGTTCGGCAGAGTTAAGGGACAC
>FN649750.1:2988243-2998994 GCA_000310025.1 Ectocarpus siliculosus | reverse complement strand
TTGGGGGGGGGGGGGGGGGGCAGTGTGTGGACTGCAAGGAGGGGCGGTCGGGTAGCCTCAAGGACACCATTTCCTCGGTGCAGTGCATGACACCCCCGCATCGGTCTTGCCCAGAGGGAAATGGGGGGCACGTTGGCTGGCAACCAGAGACGCCCCCGCATCGGCCTTCCTCTTCGCATAGAGTGGGGTAGAGGGAAATGGGGGGCACGGTGGCTGGGAACCAGATCATGAGTAGGGCGACCCCTCGCCTTGGTGAGCAGGCATGCCCTTTGTGGGAGGGAAAATATTGGAGATCCACTTGCGGTGCATCGTTCATCTTGGCAAGCCATAACCAAGGGCGTGTGCACCCTGTCGTAGACTTGCATACGTGCATGGTTGGGACGGACATCGCATAGTTCAGAAGATGCTCAAGAACGCATGCCCCTTATCCGCAGAGAAAATGTATTCCGAGCCACGTGCAGCAGTGTGTCGTCCGTTGTGCTTGAAACAGGGAGATCCCCCGTTGTTTTGGCAACTGCAAAACATTTGTCGTCACGAGACCCCGGCGACGAGGTAGAATCATTCGACCACCTAGCGCCAACACCTTGCACGAGAAAGGTTTACGGTTCATGGATGCTAGCGTTGTTGCTGCAACCGTTTGTGCTGCGGCGAAACCGTGGGCAGTTGCGTCTGGACGGAAAGGAGAATATATCGGGATGTTTGTTTCCCTCTCTCTCTCTTGCTTGTCCGTTTCTCTTTGGAAACGCAACACCCGGCCCTTGCCTGTGACATTCCCACTTCGCATGAGCACTTGCAACGAAACCATGCTTCAAGAGCTTCCGAACGGAACACGAGGGCGGCCTATGTCTTGAGTCAACCTACCAGGAACTTTCGCAGACTTCAGCCGCCGGTTTATCTTTGGTTTTACGACCTTCTTTCGAACAGGTGGAGCAGACACTACGCATCTCGCTTCCTCCCCCAATCCACCACTCACACAACTACTTCAACAAAAAAAACGTGACTGCCTACGTTTGTCTAGCCTTCTCCGGATCGTCGGCGGTTGCAAATCTCAACCGCTGCTTCATGCCCCCCTACGCAGGGCTTCACGTCTTTGTCCAAGAGGACACCAGGCCAGACTCTGATGCTAAAAGTCACGCGCGTGCGGGAAACAACTCGTCGTGACGGAGACGCGTGCACGACCAACTCACATCTTAAAACAACTACCACATTACTGTGACCAACCAACCCAATGGATTCCGTCAAATGATGAATCCATGGTGCAAACTAAGTGCAGGACAAAAAACAGCACGCCGTATTTACACAGCACCGCACTCACGGTCTCCCGTCGACCCGGTGAAACTTTAGGCGTGTTAGCGGTGCTCATGCTGTGGTCTTCAACAGACAGTAGCGGCGGCGGGGGCACACAGCACATATGCCACGAGTGGCGCGAACGAAGAGACGTGTGCTTGCGCAGATACGCTGGCTCCCTAGCAAACGCCATCGATCCTATCCTACTCCCCCGGGATGCCCAATCAACCCCTGGTATTACCTGGTTTGGCGCAGCAAATGGAAGGGTGACGCGCAACTTCTGCTTCATCCTTTTGAAACGTAGGCCGGGCCGGCGAATAACCGGCCTATCGCTCCGTTCCGGCATGCGAGGTCAATGGTATAACGACTACCGCATGCGTTTTCACGAGTACCCTCCACCCCCCCGCCTCATCCTCCATCCTGCTGGCTCTCCTCCCGCGGATGCGTCGAATACATACAACATGACAGTACCCCGCAGGATTTCGAAATTCCACCGACAAATACAATACACCTTTTTCATCATCTGCGGACGAGCACGGAAAGACCCTTCCACGCATGAGAAACAAGTGGCACCTTTGATGACAACCTAACCCGTGTGTGCCAAAAAATGGCGGTTCTCCTGGGGGACATTGTTACGAGCCGTTGTGCAACAACAAGCCCATCTCCCGGAGAAGCGTATGGAACACGTGCTGGCCACAGACAAGAGGGCGGCAACACTCTCGGCCTTTGAGAGTACTGCCCCTGTCGGCCCTTGAGAGCCCTCGATCTCTCTCAACCTTCGTTGCCCCTGTCGATACCAAGCACATAATAAACGTGCACAAACTACAGTCCCAAAGGGGCCAACATAGAAGGGGGGAAATAAAGTCCCACCCCGCTCTCAACCCCCACGTACCCAATCGAAGGACGGAAAACAAGCCGCCGCCGCCGACACCAAAACACAATGAGCTGCTTCCAATTTACACCAACATATCAAGATCTGCTCATTCATTGAAGAGTACCCTTCCCCCCACTGGCTCGTCGAGGTGGTCGACTCCTCCCGTAGCGGCGGTGGTGGTAGCGCGTCTGCTGCTGCCCACCACCCTGCCACCGCCGGCCCCGCCTTCAACACCACCGCCGGTGGAAAAGAGGACGCTGCTGCTGCCGCCGCTGGGGAGGGGGATGCCGAGGGAAGCGCAACGGTCGCCGACGGCGGACCACATCCGGCAGGCGTCGCAGCCGCTGGAGGAGGGGGCGGCGGGAGGTGCCCGCGCGTTGTTGCCGCTCTTCTTGTCGTCGTCCAGGTGTTTCTTCCGATTATGGCGGCAGCGCTTGACGTGCAAGAGGGCGGTGCTGAGGACGCGGAGCGTGGACTCGCAGAGCCGGCACGCGTGCTGGTGATCGCCACCGCCGCTGCATGGTGAGTCGCGGGCGTCGCCACTGCTGTCTCGGGAGAGTCGTGCTTGTTGTTGCCCCGCCGAGGGGGCGGGGGGTACTCGCGTGGCGGCCCCCTTGGCGCATCTCCGGCGCTTGTTCATGAGATGCTCGATGCCCAGGCATACCGAGGCTACCTGGTGCGGTGGCGGAAAACGAGCGAAGAAAAGGGGTGATCAGGCCACAGCAACGGTTGAGAGAGCGGTGGTGGTGCCAGAACAAGGCAACGGGCGCCCCATCTACAAGGACAGCTCCAGCGACTAGGGCTGTAAATACATGAACGGTCTTTAGACAATTATTTCTACCGCGGGATACATCGCGCGACCGTCTGCAAGCCCGGAGTGAACGGGAATAGGTGTGAGGACACCGTTTGGTGCCATCGTACGCGGAGGGGTGGTTGGCGCGTCGGTGGCAGCCCCACTTGGTTGAGGGACCAGAAGGGGTGTCACAGCCACAATCCCCTAATCCACGCGGCGTTGAAAACGCACGACGCCCGTCAGTCAAGAGCGACAAAGAAGAGTTTTTTTGCCGACTAGCACCACTTCTTTCCTCAGCGTAAGGACTAAAAACAGACGTAAAAAAGGGCCCAGTATCCAGTAGGTGTCCCTCAACCCTCGCTGCTGTAAAGACTAAGACTTCAACACGTCCCTCGGCACGGGCTGTTATCTTCAACAACGGCAGCCCGTTTCGCTTGTAGCGAAGTGCATCTTTTGCAACACGCGCACGACACGATCGTTGCTGCTGGTGCTCTAAAGTTTGTCGTGGATCCTGATGGGAAAACCAGCTGCAGTACAACTTGTATCTGCTTGGGAGTGTATTAGCGGTACGTATTGTTAACAACTACCACGACGAGCGCACGCAGGCAAAGCCCGTCGTTTGGTTGAAGCAGCGAGGTGATGATAGAGCCTGTGCGAATCAAATTACGGCGGTCGTGATCGAGCGCTCTATTCACAGTACAGAGACGGGCTGCACGGGCTGCACGGCTGGACCAGTCGCGATAACTCTCTCGCACGAGGCCAGGAAAGCGTTCGGACAGGGTGGGCGGGGGTGGGATACACCTTTTCTGCTTGGCTGTCCTTTCCTCTACTGCTGTGTGACGACGCGCACGTGATGCGGCGTAATTACCAACGGAGCTGTTCTCGACGCACTCCACCACGGCAGAGAACCGAGGGAAAGAGTTCGGCAAAGTTCTCTGGGTTGGGACCAGGGCCGGCGATAAAACGGCCCCGCGTGCGTGCTGCATTCAAGAGGGGAGGCATCACACCCATGCACGGACTGGTGAGTGCAGCACTCGTTGTACGCACTCGGATGATTGAGCAGGTGACACGTGCAGAGTGCAGAGAGCCTGGCCTACAAGGGCAACATCTTTCCGTGCGTTGCCGACACATTCTTCTCTACGAAGAGAACAGTTTTGCCCCCCTCGGTATAGGCCCCAAGTAGGCACCCGGAAAATCTACCCTAGACAGCGGTACCGACCTCGGCCGGTAACATCTTGGTCTGCCTAAGCCATATGCAGGCAACCCGGGTGTGCCTACAATGCGGAGATGTTCACATTCTCACTCTGACATTTGACAAAGAAAAAAGGCCGAGGTTCGCTCTCGGTCAGTTTACCGACGAGGGTAGAGACCAAAAACGCCAACATACCTGGAGTTCTTGAATCTCCTGCAGCCTACGCTTAACATCATTCCGGCGCACTCTAGCTTCAGGGGTTGGCCATTCTCGTCCTGAGCACATGGTAGTCGACAGAAGTGTGCTCACACGGAGCAAGCGATCGGACCGAGGTGCGAGGTCCGACGGCAGCAAGGAGCAGTTCCGCCGCATTTCTTTGCCCTCTAAAATCAAGACATTATATGGGTGCTCAGAGCCAGGCAGAACGGTCCGAGAACCGGCCCGAATGGGTGTCGGCGTGCCGCCTCCTCCCTCTCTCGATCCCCCCCCCCCTGCCCCCCTGCGTCACATTTACCCTAAACAAGGTGCACACCATGGCGTCCTTCTGATTAAGCTGAGGTGAGACGGGATCTGGTAGCCTCGCTCCTCACTCCCCGGCCTCCCCATGGCCCCTGGCCTAGAACCTTGTCGCGGCCCGAGCTGTTGTTGGGCGGTCGCTTTCCTCCCTCTTCGGGCGTACGGTCTCGTTACCAGACGTTGTCCGGAGCTGTATGCATATGCTGTCACGACACATGTGTCTCTCATGGGGGAATGTGGCATGTGCCCCACGGGAGAAGCGTGACATGTTTTACGCTAGACTATGCACTGCATATGTGTCCCATTTGAATTGGCATCGACCGCCGGCGCTGTGCGTGTGTGTGTGCCTTCACTTTCTCTCGCTCGTGTCTGGTGTGTGCCTCTTTCTCTCTTCTCTCTCCTCCTTGGGGTGGGTACAGCAGTCACCTCCCAGTAACTGCATCTTGATAGATTTAGATTCGTCTCTCGCTTGTTTCCTTCGCCCTTCACCCTCGCCACTGCAGTTGGTGGTACACAGCGTTTGCTTTTTCTCCCGGTTTGCTTGCTTGGCACACAGGCTTGGCGCACGAAAGTCGCGAAAATCACACCGTTTTTCGTGAATCTGTTGGGTTTGTATTCCATTTCAAGGCCTCGGGTTAGACTAAAACTTTCAGAGTAATGGTGACGGTAACAGCTGCTGTTGCTCTCTCCCGAAAGTGCACTCGAGACCCACCCGTGTCGGCTAAACTCCCACACATACCTTACGAATATCTCTAACGCTGAGCTGAGCTGCTATGCGTTCGTTGGGGGGCTATGCGCAGAAACACCTGGCTGCCCATGAACTGCCACGACGAACAACGAATTTTTTCAAAAATTACCCATCACAAAATTATGTCGTCGAGATTTTTTCTGTCTTGTGAATCACGGGCTCGAGCTTCTACAGCTACCGTAGTTGCAGCAGTAGGGCCCTGACCCGCTTCGCCCACCTATCACACGCACTTCTATCTTGCGATTATTCCGTTGCTACATACGAGTTATGTACCTGCAGCGCATGGACTAGCTATGCTACATCCTTCGTAGATTGACTGCTTGTGACTCCTCTGTTGTTTGTTCGCCGTTTCTGGCAAAAGGATTATTCCCGAAGCGTGCGTTTAGATTCCCGAGACGATGGCTGTGAAATGCGGGCCCTGCGAGTCTCCTGTGTCCCTGTTTCCCGTCCAAATTCCGCTGCTAATGATGGGGCGTTGATTTCATCGTTTTCAAACACCGCATCTCTTACGCCGGCAAGATAGCCACGCTCAAGCACTCCTGGCTGACTGCTGTTTTTGATTCCGGGCACAACGCCCAGCCTTTTGGCTGGTTTCAGGCACGCAATTGTGGAGTACACCGCGAAACCACTGTAGCGAATAAAGTAGTAAATGTCTTGGAAGATGTCGTTTAACACTGCTGTGCTGTCGTCCCGCAAGCATACCAACCAGCCTCCCTCCCTCTCCCACTTTTTGCGTCCTCCCCTTGCCCCAGATTTCTACCAGAAACCCGATCGCAAAAGAATCCCCAGCGCTACAAGCACTAAAGCTATCAACATGTCAAGGATCTCCATAGTTCCATCCCGTCAGTTCGCGCACAAGCTGGGACGCCAGAAGCGACAACAACGAGGCCGCAAGAAGAAACGATAGCCCACGAGCCGAGCTGCAAGCAAGCACGTACAACCGCCACGACGGTCAACACGTCGTAACAGCCACGACCACTGCCGAGAGACATCGTAGGAGGAAACACCCAATTCCTCTCCTCGTCGTCGGAATCCAGGGGCAGGGTGCAAAGAAAAAAAAAAAAAAAAGTAACGATTTGTCGCTGGCCGATTAATCAGTCCTTGATCAGTTTTTTTTTTTTTTTCCGTCAGTTAATTAAGAGTCTTCGCCGTCATGCACGACGACGAGACCATCGCCATGCACGCCCCGTTCTGGGCATTCTCGGGAGCGCACCGCCCCGTCGAGGAGAGCACGGTGGACAGCAGCAGCAGCGGCCGCAAGGCTAATAACGCCGGCGGCGGCATTGCCAACAAGTACAGCATCGAGGCCGGCGCCGCCGGTGGCGGCGGGTCCGCCGCCGCCGCCGCCGCCGCCGCCGCGCCGGGCAAGGGCAGCAGCGGCGGCAGGGACGTTGTTGTCAACGGACACGAGGGAGACATCGCGGACAACGTCGACGGTTTCCTCGACGAGTTCATGGCTCTCGCCGGTGGTAACGACGAGGACTACGGTATGATGTTGGAGGAGGGGGGTGGAGGAGGCCCGGCCATCTCGGAGGAAGACCTGGTGTTTCTGGCCGACATGGACCTAGCCGACTTCCTGCCGCCGGCAACAACGGCGGAGGACGGCGGCGCGCTGCTGTCTCCTTCCTCCGTCCACGAAATGGAGACCGTGCCGAGTGAGGGCGGAGGAGTGTCATCAGAGCCGGTGATGACGGCTGCGGCGGGGGGAGGTGGTGTGATGGGTTCGCCGGCGGCGGCGACAGTCGCGGCACCGGGGGTCGAGACGGATGGAGGAGGGGCGGCAGGGAGGACGGGGAACGCTAACAATCAGCATGCTGCTGCTTCTGCTGCTGCTGCTGCTGCTGCTGCTGTCACCGACTACGGTAGCGGCGGCGGCGGCGGCAGCGATGCCGCCGCGGCCATCAGCCTTAAGGAGCAGGTTCGGCGGCAGAAGGTCGCTCGGTACCTGGCCAAGAAGCAGCGGCGCTGCTGGTCCAAGCCCGCGGCCTCGTCGTACCAGAGCCGGCAGCGCGTCGCCAACTCGCGGCCGCGGCACAAGGGCCGCTTCCTGCCCCTCGAGTCCGAGTTCGTGCCTATCGCGGAGCTGCAGCGGCGGCAGCGGGCGCTCATGGTGCAGATGCGAGAGAAGGCGGCAGCGGCGGCGACGGCGGAGGCAACAGCGGGGCCAACATCAGCGGCATCAACAACAGCAAGAGGGACTGCTGCCGTGGGGGCTCCGTACGGGGCGGGCGTCCCCCCTCCCCAAGAGTTTAGTTCCCAGTGTACCATTTAAATTATGAGACTTTTTCGGGATGGGGAGGCACTGCTCTCATCATTTTTGTCTTTCTGTCCGTTGTCAGCGCGGAAGAAAGGTTTTGGCTGGTTTTGAGTATGATGTAGGCGGGGCAGAAATGCCGCGAGTGCATAGAAATCGTTCGCAACGTGGCTCGATTCACGTCTGGGGCACACGAGTGTAGTTTATAGGGAGGCTTGTCAGAGTTGTGTGGCCTAGAGAGCAGTGTCGCGGCTGGAATCCTTGACAACGGGAGCACGTAGATACAGCAGCAGTGTGGGATGATGCTGTTGGATGTATATCGCAGCGCCGTAACTACTGCTGGTCTCGTAAATCGTGGTGCCATTTGGTAGGGTAGGGTAAAAGGCCGAAAATGACGCCGATGAAGGATAAAAGGCGACGGGAATCCCACAATCGTCTTGTGTTCGGTATTTTAACGCGAGTAGTAGACGGGCGGACGCGGCATGAACGTGGTTGCACTTTTTTTCTTCTTGCTGCGGTCGTCAATAAACTTTTTAGACAATTAGCTTGGTGCCTTTCCCGAGAATTTTGATGGTGGTCTGGGGTTACTTTGTTGCATGGTTGAGTTGTGTCGCCTGGCTCGTTCGAAAACGTTCGGTGTCTGCAGCGTGCATCCGCAACTATGGTTATTTATATCGGTTTTTGTTGTTCTGGAGTGTGGTCAACCACCTGCGCGTGCTGGCAGAACGGGCGGAGGTGACGGGCAATGTATGCTACATGGTTGTTTGTTCATGTTTGTCTTCCGGGCGGGTGTAGCGAGAGAGTTCCGACGTTGTGGAAGAGAGTTGAGAAAGCGACCAATTTTATGCAAGAAAAAACAAACATGCCGTGAACAACGAACGCTCTCTTGGTCCTTGTGGGCAGAGCGAGCGGTTAAAACCGATATAACCCTAACCCCAAGCATTCGTTCCGTGTCATGTTCACCGGATCGGGACCCGCGCTAGTTTCGTGCGCACGCATACCCGATGCATCAACGAACCCAACAGCGGGCTTAGTTGAGGCACCCTGGTGCACGCCAAAAGCGTTTGCCGTGTCGGCACTTGGTCCCCCAAGAGAAGTGTCAAGGTGAAATATCAACCTCAACGTCCGACAGCGCACGGTTAGGTCTTGTTATTCGCTGGCGAAACGAACCACCCTCCTCTAGCCGACACGATTAAGCGTACACGTATGAGTTCGTTGCAGAACGATGGCACCGAAGCATCCCTTTCGAGGTCTTGAACCGACGTCCACACCCCTCTCGCTGCTGCTGTTGCCGCCGCTGATACCAGCGTGTCGACCAAACAAGACAGACGCCATCAAACCTTGCCATTAAACAAACAAGCGTTAGACAAGACTCAAAAAAGACTCGACACGCTCTTTGAAGCTCCTCAAGCTGGTGAACCACTTCGTAGCCCTCTCTCAAGTGCCCTCCCCGCTCCTTCTCTCTGCGCTGCTCTCCTCGTGAGGCTCTTTTTGCGTCAACACCCATGTAGCTTCGACAAAGTAATCCAAGGACCGCTCCCACTTAACCTACGGCCGGGAACTTCGCGCGAGACACCCACAAAAATGGCGACCCTCAAACCCCGCGCAGGCACAACGCCTCCCTGGACACCGTGAAAGAGACGTTGCGTCCCCGCCCCCGCCGGAAGCAAGGCTTCCTCGAATTCGTCCATCACGCGCGAGTACCGCCTGCGCTGCCCCCCCCCCGCACCGCAGGGACGCAACAACCAGTCGTGATTTACATCAAACGTGGATTGATGTGGTCGTCCTGCTCAGAAAACAAAACCCCGGGCTGTGTGTGTGCAAGACTAGAATCCCCCCTAGCAGTCCGGAACACAATAACCCAAATATGATAATTCACAGCGAGCGGTCTGTGGCTTCTCCTCCTCCTCCCCTGTCACGCCCGGCGGTCAACGTCTAATAATCCCACCATGATTTTTTCCTATTGGTGGGACCGATACCGCGAACGACCATGTGCACCCTTGCCCCCCCCCCCACCCCCCGCGGGCGCGCCAGGAGTAACATGAACGCTAGACGAAGGAATCATCCCCGTGGTTGTCTTCTGGGACACCCGCGACGGCAGCAGTCGGACTGCTGCGAGCACCACCGTCGCTACCGCTCCCGCCCGACGACCGCCTCCCCCCAAACACGGAGCCGCCCCTGGCGGGCTCGGATCGGGGGGGGGAGGGTGAATCGCCGTCGCCCCCTTCCCCGGGGAAAAACGACTCTTGGTAGAACTCCTCATCGACTTCGGTGCCCATGTCGTCGTCACCGTTGCCGTGGCGTTGGTTGCCGTCGCCTGTTTCTCCTTCGATGATCTGTCGTGCACGTTGCGCCGAAGAACAGAGCGTGTGGTGCATATAGGGCGGGGGCGCATGTCAGCGAAGGCGGGGTGAGCGTTCGGATGGCTGGACGGAGGGTATCGGCACACGCTCATCGTTTTTTACACGAGGGCTAAAACAGCACGAATCGGTAACGTAGTTAGCCCCGTTCAAGCGACCATCTGTCGGAGGACGGCGGCGAATGAGTCGAAAAATAAAAAATCTCTCTCAAACACATGGGGAACAAGAAAAAACGCACCGTCATCTAACGTCTGCCACAGGTGACGCGTGCAGACAGGACGGTGACAGAAAAACGAAAAGACAGAACCCCCAAAAAAGTAAGTTCAAATTTACCAAGGGCACGCGGAACACCCATCGTTCGTAGCTGGAGCGTGTAGATTAAAAAGTCACAGCCGCAAGACAGTCACAGGTCGCTGCAAATCGAAAAAACGGAAGGAGGCCAACCGCCAGTTACGTCTTCCCGAATCTCAATAAAACATACACATGTGCGTCCACAATTTCAAGAGTTCATGACAACAACATGTCTCTGGAACTTCACCGAAGAAAAAGAAAAAGAAAAAAGAACTCACCTCGAAGAGCCTGACCTCACGAGAGTCAAACAGCCTCAGGTCCGCCGTGGTCTTGACGAACAGCTGGCTCCACAGGTAGATCGACTGCCATGGCTCCTCCACCGCAGCCACTCTCGTCAGAACCTCCACCTCCCCCCCCCCCCCCCCCCTCCCCCTCC
>FN649750.1:2937582-2971444 GCA_000310025.1 Ectocarpus siliculosus | reverse complement strand
ATTTACCGCTGCATTTACCTACCTCGTCAGCAGGTGGGTCGGGGGGTGGGGGGGTGGGGGTGGAACTCAAATCAGACGAGGCGCTGTGATATAGTTTACCACATGTGTTCGGAATGCGGTACACAAGGGCCTACAATCAGACGAGGCGTGGTGGTGCTTTTGCCGCATTTTCGGAAAGGGGGGGAGGGCAGCCCACCTCCGGCCAAGTCCAGCGCCGTGTTTGCGACTACGGGTGATGTGTTCCTCCACAAGAGAACTTGACGGGTCAAGTGTCTCATGATGATAAAGTATCGGGATGCACCAGCCACGACACACTCGCAGCTAGCTTTGGCAAAATGAACGAAGGGAAATACGGAAATTTCTGCCGCGAAGTACACGACAGGATTGAAACGAATTCTGCCGCAGCGGCGAACGCTCATGGACGCGTCATTCACCCTGCTATCTTCCCCTTTTCTTTGACGAACAAAAACCATATGAGTGGGGGGGGGGGATTAGACTTGCCAGGAATCTCCTTAGACCTTCCGAGGTATGACTACCATTGGCCAAAGTCCACGCCGCAGTCACAAAAGAGGAATGCACCCAACACAGGGAGAGAGAGAGAGAGAGAGAGAGAGAGAGAGAGAGATTGTTGTTTCGGTTTTTGTTTCTCCGCCTGGCTTGTCCGAGGCATGAGAGGAAAGAAACCGGCGAAGCTATGCATACAACACGACCGCACGAGCGAGGTATTCTGAAGCCAATGCTCCATCGACAGCACCACAGGCAGATCGTGTCCTTTTATGCAAAAAACTCTTTGCGATTCGAGGCACGGCTTCGAGGGTAGGGTACTGCACATGGTTAGATTAGGCGACACAGCAGAGAAGCGGTGCTGTTCGGGCTGTCCGGGGGGGGGATGGATGAGAGCGCCTCGTGCCATCCATCGGCAATCATCGGCAGCAAACAATACTTGCAGTACAACAGCAAAAAAAAAAAAACTGGCCGCATCTATGTGTGCAGACAACATGCCCGTGGTATGCAAAAAACACCGCATAAGCCGGTGGTGAGTGTGTGTGTCTCGTTCCAGTTCTTTGGTTGCCTTCAAAGGTATTGATGGACCTCTCCGGAGTCGTGAGTAGTGATGCGGCCTCTCTCTGTGTGCGGGCTTATGTCCTACAGCAGGTGGCTATTTCGGTTCGTTCAGCGGAACCCTCGCTCGGGAAGCGCGAGCAGCGGGCATCGGTTGTTCTCGCTGCTGCTGTGAAACTGCCGTGGGTACGTTTCTTTTTCTTTTGCGCTTAGATGTGCTGCTGCTGCTGCTGCTGCTGCTGCTGCTGCTGCTATGAGCGAGCAGCTCTCGCCAAGAGCTGGTTGAGTGCCCTTCTCTACTAGTGCCCTTGCGCGCGAAATACAAACCGCAACAGCTCTCTTGCTCGCGATCGTTCAAGATGATCAAACTACGGAACTGCTGCTGTGTCGTCCATGCACGTATGAATACCACCAGGGCCCAGACTTCATGTTTCGTGGTTGGCTTCAGCAGCCACGTAATGTGCGTTGGAACGATCTGGATCAAACCCTTACTGCAATCATCCATCATCGCAGGCGGGAGATCGCAAGAGGAGAGTTGGGAGGAAAAGGTTGGGGGGTAAACATGGAAGCGAGGGCTGGACTTCTGCGAGCGTTGAGGTGATGAGCGGAGTGGGCGACCACCAGCTCGTTGCTGCGCTCTATAGGAACAATATGAGGAGAGCACGGTGCGGGGAGGGGCCGTGCCCCTGACCAAAACAGCACGATTGCCGACACGACGCAGATACAAGAAAGGACCCTCCGCCACTAGCAGAAGGAGGCTTAGCGGGGCACCAGTTTTCGGGCTCGCCACTACACCCAGATGGCAGCAAGGCCTCCTCACTCACTCCCGGCAGTTTGCACAACCACACCATCGTCGTGTCGGAATGTTTCCTCCGACCAAAAGCACAAACATGCATTGTTAGGAGAACACGAGAAGGAAATCAAGTGAATAGCGCATCGTGCCTGTTGTCCCCCAACCGCCTCACCTCAGTCCTGATCCCCTCGCAGGGAGGAGGGTGGTGCGCACGAGGGGCTGGGAGAGACAGAGACCAAGAGAATGTTCTTTTGTCCGTGGTTCGTGGGTGACGGGGAAAACGGGGAGATAGCGGGGCGCGAATATTTGCAATCCATGGATTATAGAAGAGAACCACAGTCCAAACATCCATATGGATCGAAACCCCGGGAAACCGCCCGGAGTGTCCCCGAAGAGGTTCTTCTCCCTCTCCTATAAAAGCAGCGATAATCACGGCGGCGGAGAGCCGTCTGAAGGCGGCGACACGCACCCGCACGCTGGGGGAAGACGAGGAGACAACACACAACGATAACTGGTGAGATCCCGTCCCGACAGGCGTCCGTGCATCCTCTGTGTCTGTGCCTCACCCTCACCCTCTCTGTGATGTTTTTTTTGGAAATAAAATAGCAACGGCCGCACCCGCACCAGCGCCATGTGTGTGTTGGTCTGTCTCCTGTGTTGCAGCCTCCCTCATGCTGTCCCACGTGTCGATGCTGCTCTGTACCTGTTGTTGCCGTCGTACGTACGTTGGTGATCATGTGCCTGCACTGGTGTGGTCAGGCCAGGCCAGGCCCTGCCTGTTGTCCTTGCCGTATAGTCCGGAGTCTTTTCTTCTGGCTGCTCGGCTGTATGGTGGTGCTACAGCAGTGCTGGGCTGGTAGAGGTGCAGGCATTGTGCAACGCACTTGCCCAACCCCTTAACTTCATGTGTCTACCCTCCATGTTCGCGTCGTGGGACCCGTGGCCTGCCGTGCGGTAGTGTCATTGCTAGGAATGCTTCCATCCAGTGCTGCTCTGTCGGCCTCTTACGGTGCTCGTCATGCTGTGCGCTGCGGGAGCCTTTGCGGGCTACCCTGTACAAGCCCACCCCGTACAGCAACAACAGCAGCAGATATTGACCACCAGCCCTCCGCCGGAAACGCAGGCGAGACGGGTTGATGTTTGACAAGTGCGGTTCGACGTGACACCGGCAATGTTTGTTCCGTGGGTGTAGCACGCCAGTGGATTGTCGCTGCTGTGCTGTACCTCGTGCCTTTCAACGCGTGCACGTACGGTTCGCTGTTTTCGTGTACTCAGCGGTGGACGGCGAAACGTTTCATTTGTCTTGTCTTGTGATCAAACGTTGACATGGTGTCCTTCCATTCCGCCGCGTGGTGGGTTTCGCGTGCGGTTGCAGGCCATGCTTTCACCTCGCACTGGTCTGCCGTTGGGAACTCCGGCCCCTGTGGGTGCTCCCGATGCTGGGGCCGCCGGAGGTTTTGCGGGCTACCCTGTACAAGCCCACCCCGTACAGCAACAACAGCAGCAGACATTGACCACCAGCCCCCCGCCGGAAACGCAGGCGAGACGGGTTGGTGCTTGACACGTGCCGTTCGGCGTGACACCCACAATGTTTTTTTGTGTGCTTTACTTGATGTTGCTGCTGCTGTTCCCCTTGGCCCCATGAAAAGAGCACCGGTATCTGGCATTCCCCCGGTCCACATCAAGGCTCCCTGTAGAGGCCCTGCCATTGTTTTCGTGGGTGTAGCACGCCAATTGATTGTCCCTGCTGTGCTGCACCTCGTGCCTTTCAACGCGTGCACGTTCGGTTCGCTGTTTTCGTGTACTCAGCGGTGGACGGCGAAACGTTTCATTTGTCTTGTCTTGTGAATCAAATATGGGGCAAGGAAGATTGAACTCGTTGGAGTAGGTCTACAGTGGCTCCCGTCGTATCCCACGGTTTGTCATGGTTGGTAGTCATGATGCCGCATGACGAACGGCCCTTGAAGCGTGGTACTGCTGTCGCCTCCACATTGTTACCCTGTTTGTCTGTGACACGCCACTTATTTTTGTGCTCCCGGCTCTCCCATACGGCGCAGGTCATGGGATGAAGCCAAAAGAGGTGACGAAAGCAATGAAGGCGTTGCACGAGGACAGCGACATCGACATCAACAAGCGCGCGGTGCAGAACGCAGCTGCCATTGTGCACGGGGCGGAGAAGCCGAGAGATGCTGCCGATGCGTACGAAGAGGTGTGTCCATGTGTCCGTTGAGACTGTTGCCTCTCTTGTTTGTGTGTGGGATGTTGGGTTTTGCTCAAGGCGGTATCCGGGCGACAAGACACATACGATCGCAGGTGACAACCGGGAGAATATATGCCCCATGACACCAAACCAAGAAATGTTGGAGGTAAAAAATGTGTGCCGTGCCGTCGTCGTGGTTTTGCGCTGATGCCCTCGATGTTTCCGGGCGCTTAACATGTTGCAATTTCAGGTCATGGCCGCGACGGCCGACGGCGGAGTGTGCGAGATCAAGATGGATGACAGCGGCCGCCTGACGCACATCTGGTGGCAAACGAGAGAGCAGGTAGGTCGCCGGTCGTTGTGCCCCATACGAATATTCCCCAGCCGGAAGGTTTGCTTTCATTTTAGCATCTCGCACGTACCGCTTCGCCGTCCGCAAATGTAGGACGTCTGACCGAAAGCACGCCGTAGGCAAGGGTGGGGGTGCGTTGTGACGCGTCCAACACACGTCACACCCACAATTAAGTGCTCTCGATCCCCTTCGACGTCATGCTCCGAATACGCAGGTGGCGCTTTGGAATCGGTACGGTCACGTTGCGCTCTACGACGACACCGCTGTCAAGAACAGATACCGTATGCCTCTCGGTGTGCTCGCTGTCGTCGATTCGGAGTAATCGGACGCGGATCGTCGGCCAAAGCATAAACGGCCGACACCACAACGGACACTTTCCTGTGGATGTTGAAGAGTGCGTTGGAGTCTCGCGGGAAGCAGCCGGATACCTTCATCCAGGACGCGGACGCGGCGATGACGGCGGCGGTGCGAGAGGTGTTCCCGGACGCGCTGGCGAGGCGCAATTTATGGCACCTCAACCAGAACGTTATCAAGGCCCTCGCTAAAGTCCTTGGTGGGTACATGAAGGTGCGCTCTACTGGTGTGTGTTGGCGTGGTTAGTCTGGCCTCTCGTATTGTCCTGGTCGCGCGACGTACGCTGCCCACTCTAGCCCCCCTCCCCCACTCCCGCTTGTATCCCCTGTGCGAGTTGGTGCGTTGTCATGGATCAGTGTCGCCTACTTGGAAGAGTGATATCCAGCGTCTCTGCGTAGACCGTGATGCGGAGACGACCTCGGCTTCGACGGAAACATACCTCACGACGTCCAGTGCACACAGAAAAAGCAGCAGCAGCAGCAGCAGGTTGTAAGCACCAATGGTATGTCGCTGAGTTTTTTCAACCCTCTCCTCGTCTCGCCTTAGCGCTAACGAAGTGTACGGGGTTGTTGGTGGCAGTCAATCGTACAGACCGGTAGCCCATATCGCAAAGGCCCCAACTCACGCAACACCCACCCGGCCCACGTCGTTTGTGTTTTCCGCAGCCTTTCATGGACGAGTTCAGGTGTGTGCGTCAGCAGCTGTCATTGGCGAAGTTCGAACGGAAGTTCAACGCCCTCATCGAAAAGTACCCGAAGGCGGAGAAGTACATGCAAGTAGTATATGACGACCGTGCACGGTGGGCGGAATATGTGTCGCCCCTGGTGTTCTCCGTGGGTTCGTGGACGACATCAAGAGTTGAAGGTGCGTGTATTGCGTCATCTGCCATCATGAGCGTTTTGTTCGAGAACGACAGCGCATATAGCCGTTGTCGTTGTTTTTGGGAGTTTTTCTACGTCTGTAGGGGGTTGGGGGCGGCTATCTTCCTTGCCCCCTATTTACTATGCCATTGGTGAGTGCTTCTGGACGAATTTATCGTACGCCGTCAGTGGATGACCAGTAAACAACTCCCTACATGACGCTAATGTTTACGACCTCTTCGAAACATGTGGCTGTTGTCCGGCCCCTGTTGTTCGGGATTGATGTACTTGGTCGGTGCACTGCGATCGTCCGGCTCACGTGTACATACATCTGTGGCGATGGGTGCGTCAAGTCATAGGCTTCTCTTTCAGTCGTTTGGCGTACTGCGACTTCAACGATGTCTGATGACACCAATCACTAACCTACGGTTTGGTTTGTGTGTCGCTTCTTGCGTGTTTGTCCGCCGCACACACAACAGGCCAAAACGCCCTCATCAGGGATAGGTGCAACTCGCGCTCCTCGCTTTTGGACGTGGCGAAGTACTTTTCGGGCATCATCTGTTCCCAGAAGGATGCCGCCATGCTGCGTGACGCAATCGACCATCTGCCGCCTAATCGGATGGCGGCTCCACCAGCGACCGCTTTCAAGAGTGTGCTCGAGTCCTGCGAGTTCTCCATCGCGGGCTGGCCGCGGCGGTTCATGGAGCAAGAGATGACCGCGGCCATCACGTTTTGCCAGATGGGTGGTGGGGAGGTGGATGGACCAGAACGCGCGGCAGCTTCGGGGCGCACGTTCGAGTACATCGAGGACAAGCTTTGCGACGCCATTTACGTCTCCGGGATTCACGAGCAGCGTGATGACAAGGCCTTCGACTACCTCGTCTTGCTCTTTTCCGACGGTAGCCATCTCTGCCAGTGCCGCACACTCCAAACTCTCAGGCTATTTTGTCGCCATGTGTGGGCGGCGATGATGTACAGCCCCCGATTCAGATTCCACGTAGGCCTCCTGCACGAGCACTGGCTGACGGAAAAGGCGAGGGGAACACCGCAGCAGGACTGGCCGGATGTCGCCCGCCCTCGGTGGGTGGTATCCAACCGCCACGCTGCGAGAGAAGTGGACGGGGCGGCGGGAGAGGGAGAGGGAGAGGGGGTGGGGGGATGCAGCGGGAGATGGAAGTCTTTCGTTGGAAGCAGCCAGACGGTGCAGACGGTCCTGTTGGACTTGAAGGAGAAGGGGCCCACGGACCAGGATAGACAAGTGTTGTACGCCGACGTAACGAAGAAGCTCGGGCAAGCCGCGAGTATTTTGTCTGATCGCTTTTCACCGACAGTCGCCGTAGCCCTCGTGACGCAATAGCGAGCGCCGGGTTTCATTTTCGGTCGGGAGGCGTAATTCACAAGATTCGGGGACACTACCGTACCGGCCCCGGATTTCTCTCTCGGAACCGGAACCGCTGTGTGTGCCGCTCCGCGGAGTCTGCATTGCATATTTGTATCGAATTTTGCCGTGCCAAGCGGCTTTGGGTCTCTTGCATTACGTACGTTTCCCTTGTTGCGATTCCCTTACATTTTGCGGACGAGCATGACGAGCATGAATGGCATGCTGCTGCTACTCCAGAGCAAGAAAGACAACCCTAGCGACGGGTGAGATTCTTCGACACCCTCCTCAACACCAAGTCCCCCACTCTGAACCCAGACATCATCGAGCAAGTGACGCAGCGACCGGCGACACGTGCCACTGCTCGACGGTTGGAAGCGGCGCCAGACCTCGAGGAGGTGGAACGGGCAACGAAAGAACTGCAGAAAGAACTGGGAGGCACTCGGCCATGACTCCCTCCCTGCCGAAATGCTCAAGATCGGCGACAACGACGAACCCATTGTCCTGGAGCACATTCATGCCATCCTGGAACGGAGGAGAGATCCCCCAGGAGTGGAAGGACGCAACCATCAAGGTGATGTACAAGAAGGAAGGGTGCCTGGTTCAACTGCAACAACTTCAGGGGGATCTCGCTGCTCTCAGGTAGGCTACATGTAGGCTTCCGTCAAGATCATCACCAACCAACCACGTCAGCGCCTACTGCGAAGCCAACAACATCCTACTCCCGGAGGAACAGCGAAGGTTCCGACCTGGGTGATCGAGCCAACATCGACATGCTGTTCGTCGTGCGCCGACCCCAGGAGCTGGGGCGGAGAAATTCCGCTCTACATGTGATTCGTCGTCCTGAGAAGTCTTACGTTCGGTGGACCGAGAGCTGCTGCGGAAGGTGCTCACCAGGAGGACCAGGATTCCCGAGCAGGAGATGATCGTTGTCATCCGCCTATTCCACGACAGAATGCGAGCTCGGGTGCGCGTGGACGATGGAGAGTTTCCGGACTGGTTCTGGGCCACACAAGGCCTACAAAGTGTGCTGTCCACGCTTCTGTTTAGCATCTTCTTCGTCGCGGTTCTCGAGGTCGTTGTCATTCGATTCAGCGAGGATGATGTAAATCCGCAGAATGAACCTGGTGTTCAGGAGATATGGCCGGGAGTTCTCCGACAGGCCGAGAGTACCGTTCCGACTCAAGACTCGCCTGCTCCAGGCGGATGCGACGGAGGCACTGCTGTACGGTTGCATGACATAGGCCTCACGTCGTGACCACCACCAGCTGTTGCGGTCGATACATCACCGGCCGCTGCTGCGAGTTATCCGTTACCAACGCAAGAAGGGCGCCTACCGGCAGGTTTCCTACGCCCAGACCCTGAAGGGTGCATAGTTGCCAGAGCGTGGAAGCCACTGTTCGGCAACCGCGCCTGCTATTCGCGGGAGCAGTAGCAAGACAGCCAGACGAGCGATTCCCGAAACGGCTGATGCTTGGCGAGCCGGTGCGGGGGTAGGCCCCAGGCAGGGGAAAACCGGAGCAAAACTGGCAGATGTGCCTGAAGGACGACCTCAAGATGTTCGAGGAAAAGCACGGATCTACGCACGCCGAGCCATGTGTTTTTGGAGTCCCGCAAGCAACTTGGCCGGAAGCAGCGAAGGTGGATCGGGTTTGGCTTACGGGGGTACTGCAGGGAGCCAAGAGGTTCATGACCTCCTGGCACAATGATGAAGAGGAGGCTAGTCGAAAACGAGCGCTCCAAACGAAAAAACACCTCCAGCAACAGTGCGGACATGGCGACAACCAATGAAGCGGGAGGGGGGCAGCAGATGGACGAGACGGCGACGGAAGAATGCTAACGAGAAGAGGCGGACCAAGTGACGCGATACGCACCGGATTGCACCCCGCATTGACTAATTCGCCCCTCCACCCTGCTTGGCAGGATGCGGGGCACCCTTCATGCGACTCGCCGAATACCTCACGGTGCTTCGCGGTTGGTGATGTGAGTGCCTGGTCCGGTGAGAACCCGGCGTGCTTCGTCCCGGCTTTGTAGGGATGCGAGGTCAATGGTCTAACGACTACGGCATGCACGACTATGAGTACCCCCCCCCCCCCCCCATCCAAAACNCAGATGACGCATACCCCCCCCCCCCCCCCCATCGAAGACCGTGTTCATGTAGTTGTGGAATGTCGGTTGTACAAGGAGAGGGAAGCGAACATGGCTGAGCTGGGAAAGGTAGGAGGAAGGTATTGGGAAATGTTTGAGGCATGGAACAGCCAGAGAAGACGGTAGCTGTACTGGGGCAAAGGAAGTGGGTTGAAAACGCGGGAAGTGATATCGATAGGATAGATAAACTACGAAAGACACTATTGAGACATCATTATTGGCAAAGTAGGAAGGAACGACTGGCCGGTAATCGGTCCTGTGGGAACAATGCTCCGTCCTCTCGAAGACGCGTTGTCAATGTTCTAACCGCTAAGGCATGCAAAGCATAAGATTACGCACCCCCCCCCCTCATCACAGCACCATTGCGTACTCTTTTCTTTCTGTTTGTTTGTTTGAACGTTCCAGTAGTAGTCTGGTGGTTATGGCGTGAGTGTGTTTTCTTAAACGGTGGTCAGCAAGAGTTCGTCGACGGCCACTCTTACTACCCGAGTTGCATCGATCGACTTTTGTGGACGATCGCACTTCGCACCTTAGTGATCTCAAACCGTCACGTCGGTGCAAATTACCCGTGTCATGTTGTTGGAACGTCGCGCACAACCGAAATTGGTCCAGGACGCTTCGGTTTAGGTCTGACTACCTAAATTTAGGAATATTCCACTCACCAGGCAGGTATTCCGGAACCTCACGCGAAGACATAGACCCTTGACAGCGGGGGCGGGGGCTGTGTCGATGGCAGCAGCAGCTATCTGCCCGACTGGGGGGGGTGTCGTCTCATTGTCGAAGAAAGAGTAATCGTCTCCGAACGTTGTTGGTTCGTGTGTGTTGGTGTTTCCCAACGAGATAACTAATGGAAAACATCGTCTAATTGTCGAAGAAAGAGTAATCGTCTCCGAAAGTTGTTGGAGCGTGTGTGTTGGAGTTTCCCAACTGGATAACCAATGACAAACGCGCGCACCTTGGCTCTCTCGGTGTTGTATGTTTCCAAACGAGGGTGATATGGTGCGCAGGGCCGCCCATGGTTTGCCGGTATCAATTGATTGGGAGATAGAGAGAGAACGTAGTGCGAGGGAGAGGCAGAAAGAGACAAAAGCAGTGTTCTGCGAAGAACCTCATGGTGCTTTGACGAACACTGTACTGTAGAATGGATGGTTTAATGAGATGTATGTTGCGGTCCCCGGAATCAAATCTAGGACCATGATTTTTGGTAGGGCTTGTGAAGCGGTCCGCCCCCGAAAGAATATCGAAATAATCACAACGGGTATTCTGATTCGTGAGGCATGTGTCCACACCGTTCCCCCTCCCGAACATAGGTCCTTTCCAGTGGGAAGTAGACTGCCGCCTGAAAGCTTCCACTTTCCGCAGAACGGTTCCTCGGCACGTTCTGCTGAAAGACCTACACAAAGTTATATTGTGTGCATCGTCGAACGCCTGATGACCGCTTGCAATGCCGAATAAACCATAAAAGAGCCAGACAGAACCAAGAGCCACGCTTGGTATGAGGCTACACCTGCGGACAAAAAGAAAGATACGCCCCACATTGTCAATGCTACGCCACCGCCATAGGTGATCGCGGGTAGTAGGGAAAGCAGGAAAGTAGTAACCTCGGTCGCCAACCTCGAACAACGAGACAAGGCAATATCTGAAAATCGGTCAACAGAGCGCTTGCGAAACTGTTTTAGTTGCACCGTTGCCTGGATCATGCTGATGCATAGCGAGTAAAGTCCGAACCACGAGCTGAGAATAGGCACTAGGTCACCCCCTAAGATCGCAACAAAGACAGAAGTCGCCTCGGTGAACCCACCGCCGATAAACTGTAACCATAGCATCGCCGTGTACAGGCCCTTCTTTGAGGGGTTACAGCAAAGGATTTTGACGGGGAGCATCAGCGTCACGGCAAGTACGTTCCACCCGACGAGAACCATTGTTTTGTCCCAAGTTAAATCGTTTTTCTCCTCCATATCCGAATGGTTCATGATGAATCCCACAGTGGCCTTGCCGTCCGCTGTTTCCGTCTGGGCCATAAGAAATCCCACAGTAGCCTTGCCGTCGGCAAACGCGTACCTAGGACAAGAGGGTCAATTGTGCGCGATTTGACATTCTTTGTGAGCAGTCAGGCAATGAGGAAAAAAACATTTTCAATAAACGGAGCACACACGTTTCCTTCAAGACATGTATTTTGTTTGTTGGCCCGCAACAGCACACCATCGCTCTATTTATTTTCCTTTTCAGGAAGTTGCAGCCAAAAGAACGGTAAACCGGTCTACCACGTGAAACGCTCCTGAAAAGCTCATTTCGAGTTTTCCATCACGCGGCAGCGACACTCTGTGACTGCAGTCAGTGCCATTCATGCACCGGCCTTGTGAACATTATAACACTCCGATTGCTACATCTGACACCAAATCAATCCAGACAGCCGATGAATAGATACCTTAACACGACTGACCTAAGGAATGGCAGAAGATTTTGCGCAACGCTCCTGATGCATTTTTTTGACTGGCGCCGAGGGCAGGAGAACATTTGCGATAGCATCCCTGTGGTAACAACCATCAGACCAGCCACGAGCGCCATCAAAATGGCAGCTTCAGGTATGCCATCAATGACGGTGCCGATCTTCAAGAGAGTTGTCATCACCTACATAGGAGGCGCAGCCCATGAAATGGCAAGTACCATTGATGCCATGGTAAGATTGGAGTTCAAGGCAAGTAGCGATGTCGAAAGGATCCTGAAGAGGATGTTCGTACATTGATGGCAACAAAAGAAGGAACCATATCGCAATTCTACTATTCTTATAAAGCAGAAGTCCTTACGACGCGTACATCTTGATGTAATGATGCCCAGTAATGTTGACATTTTTCTATGTTTTTCGTTTTTTCAAACTTATGTACAGCATCCAACTGACGTACGGCTTTTTAGCGGATGAAAATACACACATGCTGAGTTGCCCGTAGAGCATAAAGCGCATGCTCCCATCGCGCTTATTGACGAGATGACGGTGGGGCACGTCCGTACAGGCGCAATAAACTTGGCATTTCCAATTCACTTCCGCATCATTCCCTGTGGCTTGTGTATCATCTCTGTTTGACCTCATACTGCAGACGTACGATCTCACACACGATGCACACACAACACATGCCGCTACTAGTTGGAATATGGATGGGATGCCGCCTCCTGTTGCGGGTTGCATGCCATCGCCTGCTGTCATTTTGAACATCAACAGCCGGTCGCACCGGTGTTCTATCTACAGCAGTGGTAACCTTTAAAAAACCGCTAGTGGCAACGTCGTGAGTTCGAATCCCCATGGGGTGGAAAAATTACAACTTTGCGGGTGAAGGTGAAAACTATGAATAGCTCTCGTGAGTACCAAACTTCGACGTTAGCGCGGTTGACCAGGGAAAGGGACGGCTGGACGGCTGGACTGTTCTCGCGATAAAAAAAATTCAGCAACAACATTTTCGAAAGAAAAAGCCCCCGCGTTTACCCGCTCCAGTGTGACCCTCTGGATGGTAGTCGCACGAAAAAATACACTGAAAAGTGAACTGCAGCACACGTCTCACCACGAAAAACGGGGGGACTGTCGCCATACTGTATAGGACAAAACACACAACAACACAGTAGCAACATACCAACAGCCAATCAACCATTTTTTATTTCGCCGCACCATTGGTTCGCGCGAAACGATCGTAGTTCCGCCGCAAACCGCGCAAACCGCCCGCTACTCCGCTACTATCGTTAGGCCTGTGCTCGGTAGGTGATCACCGAAAAGCACCGAATTTTGAAAACTTGACCGAAAAAAGTGAGGAATTTGAATCACCGAAAAAATAGTGGCCGATCACCGAAAACGGGAGGCGCCTCGACGATTTTCACCGTTTTTTTTGGGGGGCTCCGTGTGTACAGGCCGTACCCCGCAAATCCCATCAGATACCCCCCTCAAGCGCAGCAGCACAGCAGCAGAGCCAACAGCACACAGCACACAACGAACACAACCCAAGCACCGCGCTGCAGACACCACACACGGTACACAGTACGGACACACTTGTGGTATACGTAAAAGAACACCAGAGTTCGTTTTAACGTTTTCATGTGGAGTACTTCGTACTTCCTACGATCCTTAAAGACATCGCCGAACATCGCCGAAGAACGTTTTCGGCAGTCTACCCTTCAAATTAGCACCGAAAAGCACCGAAAAATATTTCTTGGCTCTCACCCTTTTCTTATTTTTGTCGCCGATTGTCCCCGAAAAAAATTTCAGTGCACCTAGAATAATCACCGATTTTTTTTTTGGCAATCGGAAAAAATCACCGAAAAAAAGAAAAAAAAATCACCTACCGAGCACAGGCCTAACTATCGTGGGCAGTTGCACCGCATCACACGACTTATTCGACTGCGGTCGCCTCTCCTGCTCTGATTAGCTTGTCATGAACATTCACAAGGCAAAGACAATTCTCCAAGAGTCCAAATCAACCCAGAAGCAACGAAATTGAGTTACAGCGTACTGCTGTAGATGACGCACGTTAGGAATGCCACATGTCTGTATGTAGTGGACCGCTCGGCGAAACACGACGGCTCCCACGCTCATACAACCATACTGTCCACAGGTTTACTCGAACCGATCTACCTACAATATACGCAGGGGCGGGCGGCCGCCATGCTACGTAGATAGAGTACGTAATCGTGGGCCGCTGAGCACGTCAAGAGTTACGATATAACACGAAGAATGCTGAATCTTGCTGCACAACAACACGAAGCGAGGATGGTGTCGACGCGTGCCGGCTGCCGCAGTCCACGGGACAAACCTGGTATGCCCTATCCGAACAACTGAAGTGGCTTGGTTTTTCCTTTGGTAGTGTTGACCAAAGCCAAATATCGCTCACGAGGTCTCCGAAAGGAATGAAGTCCCCCATGAACCAGTCCGCAAATGCTGCGCCCGACATCCCTAAGGCCCTGTTCTTGGACTAATCGTTGTGGGAATGTTCCGGCATCGTCCTCCCGTCCATATCAATGTTAGTACTTGTAGCTGCGTGTGAATCGCAGTCGGCGCAATAGGTGTCGGCTGGATGTCACGTATGCGGCGGAATTACGGCGTAGTTCTCGTCGTTCTGCGATCTACCGTACTCTATGCATGTGATCTCTTTGTGAATACGAGCGTAGGCCTGGGTACCTCAACTATCCTCGCCATCCCTTGGATACTATTACCACCGCCCTACCTGGACCTTTGTCCTGTGCATTTCATCTGCGTATCTATCTGTGTGAATCTGTGTTGGTCACCTAAGCGCCGTGTCTACAACATCGCATCATCTTCTTCTGCACTGAGTACTTCTGTACTTGTGCTGCGACAAGCTCTACGGGCCACCACATCGACGAGCGTCGGTGGGCGTCAGCTTCTGCTGCTACGTACTGGGATTCACACCTCAGTTCCCATACCATCACACTACTTCTAACGTCATATACAGTACATGCATACGAGACTCACACTCAAACAGTCAGTTAGATATTCTGGGCGTTGTGTAAGGTCTCAAACATTTTCGGAACGTGGGATAAAGCTAGACTAGCCTACATGGCTGGGGTCGCACCGCGCACACTTCTTAGGCCACATCTTGTGCACAGAGGAGCCCGTCGTGAACAAAAAACTCCTGTTATCTTCCAACGGAAGCATTCTTTCGGCAATGATTTTTGGGTGTACCTTTATCTCTTTTGGTGACATTGCGCATAACTCCCAGCGATGTCCCTCCAGCCCTTGTGTGTCAGCTTCTTCTTCTATACTTTTCATCCCCCCCCCCTGGCTCCGTTGTTGGTGCTTGTCCCTGGACAATGGTCCGTGGTCTAGGCTTCCGCCACGAGCTTCTTGAGAACGTAACGGACACAAAGAGATCCAAATGCGGGAATCCTGCGGGCTCCGTGAGAGGCGAGTAGGACACCTGGTCGGAGTGAATTCATGGCACGTCATTTCCGCTTAGTCAAAACCCGGTGTCTGCATCTCCTCGTCCTACACGGCGTGGACGTGATGCCGCCCGTTTTATCTAGAAGTCCTCCTCAATCGGCCGCGGAAGTTACGAGCATGCCCCATCCCCAGAGAAGTTTTCTCCACGAATCAAACACGTTGTCGTGATTTTGCGATTCCGGAAAAATAGGTCGAGGGGAAAGCGGGGGGTCAACGCGGGGGTGTTAGAGTATCGAATCCTCTTGGCGTGTGTATGCAGGCGGTTGTTCTAGTCCGTCGTCGTCGTTGTGTTAGTATTGCTATGTGGTGGTGGTTGTGCAGCTGACGGTGCAAGTGTTGGTGTTTCCTCTGGTGATCGAAGACGTTTGCCAATGCCGATATTCCGGGGGGATTCATCATCGATCACGTATCATGAAGTTCGTGCTCTGCTGCCGCCGTTAGTTAATGATCTGGTACCGTCACCATTTTTCTTTCAGGGGCGACTACCATGTACTGTAGACCGATGAGCAGACGAAGGTTTCGCCACGGGATGCGCAAAGAGCAATTCCGACCAGTCTATTCGGCCGATGATTTTGACCATCAATGAGCAACCGCTGCTGGAAACTAGGGGTCAACTTTGTCGAGGTTATCGTCAGACTTGTTTGTCGTGCACATCCTGCCATCGGAGCCTGCCGGAGGGAGGAGTGGTGACCGCTTGATTGGTCAAGGATCCGGCTTGGGCATTTTCCATAGGTCTATGGATCGGTCTCTTTGATCGCCAGCGGATCTATCCCGTCATGGTTCTACGACTACGCCATCGAGAAAAACCCATCCAATGGAAGATTTTTTTCGCAGCCACCTACGGCAGCTGATCACTGTGCTCTTCCAACAGGGAAAGAGCCGAGGCTTGGCAGCCCCAACTCAACATGGATGTGTTCATGTGTTGTCGGATCGCTTCGCCCAGGTTTTTTGTCCACGTTAAACCAGGCGAGCATTGTCTTGTCCCTACGGCCTTGAGAAGTTAGTTCGTCAACAGGAGCCGGTGTCACGAGTCGCTGCTTGGCTTGCTGCCTCCACAACGATAGTTGACTGTCGGGAAGAGCCGAGCAGTGGATCGGGATTCACTCCTGGTGGGTACAAGTAGTCCTGCCTAGCCCCGCCCCGCCAACGGAGTTTCCATGCCATCAGGCATTATAAGGGAGCGTGTACAGCTTTTCTGCGTACAGAAACCACCTTGCACGAGGCTACTTGACTCCAGAAATCGCGCATCAATACTTTTTTCTTGGCGGTTCTTGAAACATCAGACGCTGACCGTGTGAAGATATTGTCATGTTCTCTGCCGTAGTCACGCCCGCAGCGATCACAACCAACACCTCCATATCAATGGTAGCCAAGGTATTTAGCGCATGCTACTTCCCTTACCAGCAGAGAACCGGTACAAGTTCACCAGATGACGGGGGATCCACTAGACCCGAAAATGAGGAGACTTTGGATATTTGGCGAAACAAGAATGAATGCGACAGAACCCATGCTGCGATTGATGTGTAAGGGCCTGACTTTCCAGCGCAGACCCCAGTGGGGTCTTGAGTCGAAAACCGCACGAGGCTTTACAGGTCCGTTATGTACAAGTTTACCTGCTCACCTTTGTCTTCTCGACTACGTACGTCGTCTTAGAATCGACAAATTTTGGGGAAGCTCGAGGAGAGCAAGAAATGACAAACCACCTGTGTTGACTCCCGCATTGTTGCGGTCGAAAACACACGCAGTTTGTGATTGGTATTCACGTTCGATAATATATCAGAGCCGACACTCTATGTCGGGGTCTGTTGTAGTTTTCTTCTCGCTTTCCCACGCCATTGAAAAATGACCATCTCAGCACTAAATTTATCATGTTTTTGGGATAGAGAACAGGACTCCGTGTTTAACGCACAAACAGTATTTACGCTCGACAGCAAAACCAACACGTTCTCGAACATTTGGTGAAAAAAAAAGAAAAACACGGGACACTCTTACACGCTCCACGCCACACGAAAATAAAACCGAGATCTCCTCCGCAAACACACATGTACCCACGCGTCAACACCAAAAGAGAAGCGAAAGTCACCTAAGCTTCACGCACAAAAAGGAAGAGATAACGTGTTGTTACCCTTGAAAGGGAAGAAAGCTGCCCGTTTCGCGCAACAAGTATAAGAGACAACAGCACGCGACATTATTCGGGAGCACGATGTCGAGCTACAATTAGCAGCATCGACGCAACTTTTTAGTTTGGGGGAACAAACGCAAGATGGGAGAGGGGCGACGGGCGACGGGCGACGGGATCCCTTGCGTGACTGCGGTGATCTGTGTATCGCATGGAACATCCCTCCCTCGCCGAATCCCCTGGAATATTTACAACAACAAGACACCACTACAAACAAAAACAAATTATTGCACATTCCCCAAGAGATGGAGCTCCTGTTAATGCCTAGGACGTGCAGAAGCCGCCCAAGACATTGCGAGAGATGCCCCGAGGATTCCTGTGCGCGCTCTTCTTCATGAACGTCCGGTCCTTTGAGGTGTGCCTGGCGTGCAGGCGTTTCCCAAGCAAGAGGAAATGCGGGGAGAAAACGCGTGGGGGGAGGGTGGATCTGAAACGCTCAAACGCCGTACATGTTGGTGTCCAAACGATCAACAGTCCCCCGGGGGGGGGCGGGGAGGAGCAATAGGAGGGGAGCTTCAGGCCGAGCACATAATTCTATCGAGTGACCCCACAACGTGGTGGCGGGCGAATTGGTTCCCGCAGGCACGCCTCGTGTGTTCCTGGCTTGAGTCAACGTTGATTGGTGTAGCGTTCGCCACACGTGGGTCTCTGTTCGCCGGCAAACTTGGTGGCACCGGGCTCGTCCAGATGCGGGAGCGCGCAGGCACGGTTTTGAAATCACGTGTTCTCCACCTCCAGCGAAAATCTTTGGAGACGCCAACCCCTTCTGAGGTGATAGTGTAAGGCCTGACCTCCTGCGGTGCCGCTGTTTTGACGCGCAGAGACATCCCGCTAACAGGTTTTGGGGTACAAGGGAGTCCTTCCGCGGCAGGTCTTCGTGTCCCAAAACTCAAGGCAGTAGGCAGCAGTAGCAGCGCCAAACCGAATAGACTAGAGCGCAAAAAAAGAAATGAAGGCGGTTCAGGTGTAAATAGCGTCCCGAAACGGCGTTCGTCCTGCTTCGTAGCCCTTCCTTCGGTAGCACCTGTTGAAGGAGGCCATCTATAGATACTAAGAGGCTTATGGCAGGAAACACACATGTAAATATATCATGCGTGATCCGCGTCAGTTGGGCCAGTACGGGCATTAGAAGGTACTGAGCGGAGATCGGAACGGTTCTTAATGTGAAGACAACAATGTGATCGGACATTAGAAGGTCTTGAGCGGTGACCGGTTTTCAATGTGAAGACAACAAACAACAATGATCGCGCTCGTACGGCACAGTCGTCGGGAAGGTTTTTTGATGGAACGGTATGGCCCATAGCAGTCATTCAATGAACGGCATCGGCCATCTCTGTAGAACCGCAAAATTTCGTGCGGCATAAAAGACACATGTACGTACGACTTTGCACAGGGCGCAATCTACCGGATATGACACACGTTCCTAACGCTCTCCGACGGCGAGACTTCCTCCGCAGGAGGCTGCGGCGAAGGCTCCGACGTGATAAGTTCGCGCGGAAAAATAACTCATCGTTTGGTTCAGCAGGCTTCCGCATCACCCAGTGTCCTGCTTTTGCATCTGTCGGGTGGTCATGTGGTCATTTGTGACTTTCTCGGAGGCATGACTTCCGTTAGACACCCCGAGATTGAAATTGATCAAGAACGGCGGCGAGGCACAGGGTCAAGAGATGGTTGCTGTCTCTTACCAAGCTCCCACCCGAAGTCGCGGAAATTTTAGGAGAGCAGGCGGGGTTGAGCGTGGACTGTTGGGTAGGTCAAGATGCCGGGCAACCACGCGCAAACACGGTTACATCCCCCGAGACTTTGTGCGTTTAAATATTTCTTCCTATGCAGATGTGGTCAACAGTGTGTTCCTTTGCTCACAACGGGATAGAACCGCTCTCCGATTGCTGATCATTCCCGGTCGGGAGCGGCCGTGGCTGTTGCCCACAGATGGCGTGCAGCCAGTGATAATCTGCGCTGAGGTTGGCACGGCCGGTGTTGTATGTGAGGCCACCAAACACGCACGCGAAACGCACGCACGTACATACCTGACGATGCGGACGGGCCCATCTCGAAGCACAGCTCCTCTCTTGTAAGCTTCCAGCCGCTTCGCGGGAGTGTCCCGGATCAGCCTGCTCCCGCCGTCGACAGCATGACGTTCAATCCAATAAGAACTAAATCGCCAACGTTTAAGATAGAAAACGCTTTGATTCACCCCAAAATCGAAGCGGAAGGGGTTTCCAGGTAGCTGTTCGTACTGACATGCAAAGTCATGATCGGTGAAACCCCCAAATGGAGTGAAACCTGGTGCAGTGCTCGGGCCTCAAGTCCATAACCGAGCCGCCACAACGTGCTTCGTGGAAGAGCGGAGCCGATTAACCTCGGAGCAAAACCCGCAGCCCGTGGTAGCAGACGCACGCATGTCAAAGGGCAGTCTCGGCTTCCATGTTCTTAAAAGAAGCATTGAAAGGCCGAACCTAGGGAAACGAAATCCACATTGCTGGGCGGAAGATTCACCTGTATTGGTGCCCCATGCGGATAGCGGGAACGGTGGCAGGTCGCACGCACGGCGGGAAGTAGTCCAGGCTGGTAGCCCTCTTCCCCTGTGGAGGGGGTACGCTACCGTCTAGGAGATGCGGTGGGATGAGCCCCGAGTCAATGCTCCTGTCGGAGATGTTGTGGGTCTGACGCATTGTTCGAGAGAGCAGACGCAGGGGGAGCGTTAAGTTGTTATTACTTTCGTGGTTTTTGTTTTGGAGTCCAGGTTGAAGGTAGTGTTTAAGACTGAAGTTGAGGTTCGACCCTAGACGGCGATCTCTTGCCCGACAAAGAAGGGACTGTTGTGTTTATTGTTGAGGTCGGTGGTTCCGTTGTGTGAGGGCCCATCGCAGTTAGACCCCAATTAGGATATCTGTGGATAGAGGCCGTTCAACCAGAATTTCAACTCGACACCAAGAATAGAACCCGGGCGTCGGGTGAAGGCGTCACGCTCAACCTGCAGCTGCCAATTTGCACGTTTTCCGCTGATGGACAACCCGATTGGGGGCGTTGCCCGGGCCGAAGGCTTGTACCGGAACACTGTGCCTGGTCCTCGCGCGCCACGATACATTCACTACACCACCCTTTTGCAACCTTTTTGACCACACCAAGCCCAGGAAAGAAAGGGTGGCCTCCCTCTGAGCAAGTACCACGCCATGGTAGGCTCGCCGCACGTTTCGAGAACGGAGGGTCGATGCCAAAATTCCCGACCAAGCTTGTGCGCTATTGCTCTACACCTGTAGAAACAGTGTACATACATAGTGAATGTCACATCGCCATTGCTCTACACCTGCAGCAAAGTGTGGTGAATGTTACATCCGGCACTATGCTACAGCAGCAACGAACTCCACGAAGAAATCAGTATCGACGTCTGTTCAGCTTCGACACCTCGTTTGTTTCCAACAGTGCTGGGCACATGACAATACTTCGAACCCTTGATTATTTTTTGGAAATATTGCTGGACTCACTCTGTGGGCCGCGAATTCAAGCCTGGTGCAAAGATTGCCCCGACTCATAAAGTAGTCAGTCTCACACCACTTCAATATGTTGCTGATTCCAAACTCGGATTTCGGGGGAGATTGACGTTGTTTTGGTTGTCGTTGTCTTCACTGGAACATCGTCCTAAGCAACACCTAGTACACGCCCTTGTTCCTTACCCTTCAAAAGAGCCTGGAGCAATTGTTGGCGGTCGCAAGCACACTGCAGACAAGGTCTTCACCAATAGAAGAAACAGGCTCAGAGTTGGTAACAATACCCACGAAGAACGTGTTCTTTAGCTGGCAGATTGAGCCTGTCTTTCCATAAAACCACTGACGTTGAAATCCTTCAAAACTTTGGAAAGACTGCGGGTAAATATCCTCAAGTGCAGCAGTCAATGACTACCGTATTGTGGCCAAGGGTGGGTCGGCGATGGAAGAGGTCTCGATCACAACATAGTCTATGTACTACCGTAGAGAAAATACAATCTTATAAAAGAGCAGTGGCCAAAATTGGGTACAGTCGAGGTCCCTCTATAGTGCGGGTTATATAGTGCGGGTGCCCGGTATAATGCGGGTGAAATCGCTTGGCACAACTTAGACCCCTCTATAGTGCGGGTGCCGCACTATAAGAGGAACCCCGGTATAGTGCGGGTTTGGTCGATCTCAGAAACCTCTATAGTGCGGGTCTGACGTCATGACGGCCTAAATGCGCGGTCAAACCCGTCGACAAGTTCCGCACAACGTACACAAACCTACCCCTAGCGGGATACTGTATACTGTACCCCTACTGGTCACGAGAACAGCAGCAGCAGAGGCGCACGATGCCATGTGCAGCAGGCGAACTCTGCCATCTCAGCACCCTCACACCTAAAGCCCCCGATGGTCACCAATGCCGAGGAGGATGCGGAGGCAGACTGCACGGCATATGCGGCGAGGTGGAGGAAGAAGGCGAAAGCGAAATGAATCGCATCTGTCATACGTGCTTGTCTTCTCAACAAACCGCTACGGCTGCCACGGGCAAGCGGAAGCCGCAAGAAGCGAGCCGCATCCCAAAACGCATGAAAGCCGTGGGAGGCAAAAAGGCGGACCTGCGGCTCTATGCTAGCGGCTCAGACGTGGGCATCAATCGAAGATCAGAAGGATGTCATCGAGGCGCAGCAGACGGATCAGGCGGATGACATGACGGCGGCCTTGAAGGGCTTGTCGGTAGAGGGGTGGGAGTCCTCGGATAGCGAGGAGGAGGAAGAGGAGGAGGATGACGAGGGCGGAAACATCGGAGGCGGGCGTGCGGAGCCACCGCCTTACACGGAACTTTCCCAACACTTCGCGTCCCTAGAAAACTACGCGGCAGGGTGTGGTTTGGACGAGGCCAGCTTCTTGCTCAAGAGGGCGCGGATGTTGATGATCGAAGCGCATGCATCTAAGCCATCTCGTCAGACTGACGTCCGGGCGTATTTTGACGCGTAGATCAATGAGAGATATTTTGCTGCACGTATGTGTTGCATGAATTACTGTGTGTCGGGATTATTGCGCCTGTGCGAGTATGCGCCTGTTCTCTCATTGATCAACGTCTTCTCCCCTGTCTTTTCTCCGCGGGTGTCGGCTTTTGTTGTGTTCCTTTATGCACGTGGACTCACTTGTTCGCTTTGGAATGCTTGTTGGATAATCTCCTGTGGCTTTCATCATACGGTGATTCCTTGTGATTGTTTTTCAACGTCCACGGAGCCGTCGATGCACTATAAAACAATGGGACACCGAACATTAACATTTACAACATGTCGTGGACCAAATATCCTCTCGGCTGTACAGGATTTTGTTTACACCGCTGCTTCACTGCTGAATTTGCACCACGACCCACGTGTTCTCCTAATACCATTGAGCAAACTCGGGTTTCTTTTCCTGAGGCGGCACTGATACCTATTCAGCCCCTTGTTGGTTGTATGTACTACAGTGGCACCTTCATAACCGTCGTTATGGCCTATGTCCTACCCTTTATCCTAGTAATATCGCGAATAGTGCGGGTATGCGCACTATTTAGGCGCTTATTTATATAGTGCGGGTGCCCGCTATAGTGCGGGTAGAATCGCCTGGCACATACCCGCACTATAGAGGGACCTCGACTGTACACCCAGTCCAAACACGGCCATAATCGGGTACCCCTACAAGACGCTGCTGGGAACGACCGCATCACACCATCTGATTGGCCGACGCCCACCGCTACCCGACCTTGACCGTCTTTCCATCGGGTGCACCAGATCTTGGCTACTCGCCCCCTGGAGGGGTAACCGGTTTTTCTTTCCCCTACCCGAAAACGGCGGGGCTGTTTGGCCAAACCCCATGCACACAAGTACACGTAGCAATGTCTTGCCCTCGAATTCGGACGTTCTGACGGCGGGCGGGGGCGGACACCGCCGCCCGCCGTGGAACTCTTGCTTGGGGAAACGGCGTCAGGCAGGCGGTCCGTGCAAATGATCGAGAAGAGCTGTGGATGAATAACTCACTCGCGAGATGCGACACACACGAGACGCATCTAAAAAATAGACGTATTCTCTGCTTCCTGCTGCTTTCTCATTGGCGACAAACGAGCGGCCAGCGGTGTGCGTCCTACCCGTGATTGTGTGCATGTGGGTTTTCGCCGAACAGCCCCGCCATTTTCGGGTAGGGGAAAAAGAAAAACCGTGAACTCCTCCGGGGGGTGAGTAGCCAAGATCGGGTGCACCCGGTGGAAAGTCGGTCAAGGTCGGGTAGGGGCGGGCGTCGGCCAATCAGATGGTGTCATGCGGTCGCTCCCAGCAGCATCTAGAAGGGGTACCCGATTATGGCTGTGTTTGGACCGGGTGTACCCGATTTTGGCCACCGCTCTTCATGAACCCACACGCAACAGTAGGGTTGGCACAACCCAAGCAGAGCTCGTACTATCCGGCGTCGCCACCGGCGCGTAAAGAGGTGCCAGGTGTTATAGGTTATCACTGACCGGTAGAAGAGTTCAGAGCAGCAGCAATTGATTTGTTCCGTATCATAGCAACATGGCTCCAACGGCCCCCAACCATTCGAAGGATTCACTGGCGTCTATGGTGCCAACGACAAGAGACGACGACTGATTATATCTTTCTTCTACCGTCAACCCTCTTACGCGTTTCCAGAAGTCTTCGTCCACCTCGACAAGGCTGGGTACATGATAACAGGCAACCCACCTGCACGGCGTGGAGTCGTCCGGTGCAATTGTCGCGAAGAGTGCCCCACATCTCCCTCGCAGACGAGTCCCTCACATATCCTATCGATCTATACGCATGGAGCCACGAGAAGACACGAGGCGTGAAGCACGGAGCGGAAACACGGTGGCGAGTAGGGGCACACATTGGACGTTCGCTCGATGCTGCTGTGTACAGGCTTCTCGGCACTATTACAAGTATGGTGAAACATCGGCAGCAGCTCGCAACGCCCCCCCCCATCCTCCTCAGCGCCAGACCTAACTGCAACACAACACTAGGATTCGTTTTTTCTCACCCCGTCGTCCGAGGCCGGGCAGCGGCGGCAGATTCCGACGCATAACAGGTAGCAGCGGCCGTTGCCCCGTTTTCGCCACGCTTTACGCCAGCAGCGTCTCCCCATATTTTGGACGGAGGAGACCGCCAAGAGGGGACCCAGTTGACAGGCAGCAGGGGAAGCTCGTCGGGAGAGAACCTCGGTGCGTAGTTCTCTGCGGTTCGAGCGTGAGGGTTCGGGCGTGGTGGGAGGCTGGTCGCATACATATCGAAAAATCTGCTGCAACAGCAGCAGAGGGGCCTGCTCGGTGCAGTGTGCACGGAGAATCTGCGTCCGTTGCCTCTCCAACGTTCGATTCAAAGGGAGGTTCCCCCGGTTGCACCGCGTATTTTGTTGCGCTTCGGGTTGATGCGGCCTGCGGCCCGCAATTGTTTTTCTGCGGCGGAATACCCGGGGTCTGTGCTCGGCGGCGCTCCGCGCTCCGTTCATTGTTTATTAGGTCTTGTTTACTCCATGACCCCTCCTCTAAAGATGACATGGTACGTAAATGTGGCGGAACATTGCTCGGGTTCACCTTTGCAAAGCTGGAGTGGAGCGAAAAACGGTGTAGGACGAAAGCATGCAGCGCGGGTAAGATATTATTTTGGTGGTGTCTCGCGATCGGTGGGGACTCGCCCGAATCAAAATGTACATTCGCTGGGTGACCGCGGGAAATCGTTTATCGTTCTTCAAGAGTACTTCATCGGAGGGATCGTGAATGTGGAGAAAGCAACAACTGCAGCAAGGGCAGAGAATGAATAACCGTTCGGGTGTTGCGGACGATTTATTTACTGTGCGGCCGGCTCTCCCGGGTTGAAGTCCAACTGGCAGTTCTTCAGGGAAAACGTGCTGCTGCCGAAGCCAACATATACATATTGCAGCATCACGTTTCGTGTCGCTCCGATCACGCATGTATTTGTTGGGGGTTTCACCTGAGAAATACAAACACCACCGTAGGAATTCAACGTACACAGCAGTACTCTACCGTACGGGCCCGGAGATAGATAAAGATCGGCCCGAGGCGAAGTACTTCGTTGCCACTGCCGAGCACAGGTTGTTACACGTTGTAAAATAAGTAGAGAATGGTGTAAGGGTCCACCGCAAAGGTGTGTTTCTTTTCCCGCTTTTCGTATTTTTGGTGAAAATGTGAACCTCTGTTTCTTAACACAACATTTCTTAACTGCGGGCCCGTACTAAGTAGACCAAGACTATGCTACGGAAGAAGAACTGGATTCAATCGATGTTGGAAACAAACGTGGCGGCTTGTGAAACCATACAACACACACTCCGCTTTTTACGACGAAATGACGAGTTTTCGAGATTCAATTTTTCCAAGGTTACCACCATGTCCGGAGGCAGCCCAGCTTGCCAGGTGCTGCTAATTGTGCTGAAGAGGTGGTTCTTTGTCTCAGTAAATTTCACTTTGTCCCGTGAGGAAAGAAAGCAGAATACAACAATATTCGTGTGTACCCGGGGAATCACATAATACTTTTGTTGCAGGTCGAGAAAGTGCGGGCCAGTGCGCCGAATATGACACATGAGTAAGAGCGTGAGAGCGAGGTACTTTCCATGTCGGTAAAAGGCCTCGAGCAGCAAAGCAATGCCAACGTTACCGAGAGGATCCGTCTAGACAGCAAAGGAAGGTGATGCGGCTTTCGTGGAGAGAGGAATACAACACGCCGATAAAAAATACACAACCAACGATGTGACATGGGATTCCAAGCGTTCCGGAAAAAAAAACTTGAGAAGGATTCGCCCGCCAAGGGTTGATCTACCAGTCTACTGTGCCAGGCTCTAACACTGGAGGATGCAGTAGAGTTCAAATATGCCGCATTCACAGTAGAATGTGAGGAATTAAATGCAACACGGACAGGTATCTACAACCTGGGATTCCAAGCACTCAGGTCAAGAATTGGGAGAAGGATTCACGCAAAACGATTACCTACATTCATGCAGGGGAACACAACACCCCAAAATGCCCGAAACAAACCAAACGGCAGGCTGGCCCAAGCTCAAGAACACCTATCTCAAAGCTTCCATCCAACGTACCTCTCAGTCCCGTATTTTTTCGCCGGGGATACGCGCACAATCGGGGTGAAACGTTTTCGTTGGTGAAACAAACACCCCCCTTTAGTTCCCACCAATGGTCTGTGGCGCCTTTCGACACTTGGGGCATGGTTGGAATCTTGCCCCCCCAAGGAGCGTTTTTCGGGTGATGATTTTTCTTGGCGTCGCGTGCTGAACACCGAGGCAATGACTCTCTGTTATATTTTGTTTGGATGGGGGGACTTCCTCTTTTTATTCCGTTTTTCCGGACGTGATATCTCCCGGTGTGTTTTTCTGACGCGGTCAAGGATGTTATGGGTCGTTTTGGTTTCCGTTTTTTCGTTCCTACAAGCGCTTTGGTAAAACCCTAGCGCAGTGGGCCTATCGCCACGGAAGGCGGCCACGTCAGTTGGACCGGTACGGATGTTTGAAGATATTGAGCAGAGACCGGAACGGTTTGAAATATGAACACAACCAACAACAACAACAATAACAACAACAGCTCCAAACTGGACCCGCTGCTGTTCTTGATGCACAGCAAAGTGAGCCCATGTCTTCGAGCGACCGCCTCCCGCGAGGGTACGACAACTTGAGATGAAAAATCTCCGGTTCTGTCTATAAAATGGTATAAAGCACAGACCCATGAACCAAGCATAGACTGCAAAAAAACGTTTTCTCTCTCTCTCTCTCTCTCTCTCTCTCTCTCTCCCTCTCTCTCCCTCGCTAGCGCGCGCGTGCGGGCGAGCACGTTCTACACATAACCGCTAGGCTGCTCCGGCGATGTTTGCCGTTGGTTTTCCCTTTCCCACGCCACGCTCAAAACAGCCAACAGTTACACGCCGTCAAATGCCTTGTGTCTTTGCCTGCCGAAGCAACTTCTTGGGCTCTGCTGGTTGGTCGAGTCCCATAACCGAGCTGTGGTGTTTCTCATGAAACGCGACAAGATTCCGCACCCTCCGTGAGCCGTCGTGCTGATGAGAGCCTGGCCAGCTGACACGTGGGTGAGGGGTTGGAGACGTACTTCATATACCGCCGCCAAACATCACCATTATTCCACGGCTAATTTCTCCACAACGACGAAAGCAAGCGATGGCTGATCTTCGCGTGACGGCGAAAATACCGACGGGTAGTTCCTACGAAGTATCGTTTCGACAAGGGTCTACCGGAAACCGAGTTCGGGACATGTACCAACACTGTCTATCTAAACATGTTTATTTCCGTGCAGAGGGCGGGGGGTAATCATAGTCGTGCATGTCGTAGTCGTTGGGCCGTTGACCCCGCATCTCTACAAAGCCGGAACGAAGCACGCCGGGTTGTCACCTGCCCAGGCTCTCACATCACCAAGCGCGAAGCACCGTGAGGTATTCGGCGAGTAGCATGGAGGGTGCGCTTCATCCTGCGAAGAGTGTTCGGCATCTTGTGCTTACTTCCTTGCATGCGGATGACAGCTACGAGCGACTTGATGCATTTTCTGGTGAATTCAATACCAGAGACATCATAAGCGCCGTGTAACTGCCTCGAGGGTGCTTGACCAACTCGACACAACTTGATGAGATCATCCTTTGCGCAAAGTGGATGTTGTCGACCACCATCATGGTTACCGCAAAAAAAGAATGCAAGGAAAAACAAAACCGGTATAACCCGGTCGTCGAGAGCTCACGAAGCGACCGGCGTATTTTACAACGTCGTTGCCAAGCGACGAAAACCCACGATGTGGCGGGAGGGGCTTATCGCGCCCGGAACTGTCGCCCTTGGGAACTGAACACCCAACTGTATGTCGTTGATCAGGTTCGCCGTGGGAGAAAATATCACAACAAGCCGAACGAGGTTCGTAAAACTGTCACCGCCCTCGCTTGTGATGACTGCAGTCGGCGGCGATGTAATACACACAGCTAGTTGCCGAGACTATATACGTATCGTGCAGTGTTTACTGAAGAACGCGCCACCTCCTATGTATGCTGCCCGAGACTCGCGTCTTGCTTGCTTGCGTGGGGCAGCAACCCAACAGCGGCAGGCTGCAGATGGTATTAGGGTAGGATTAAGACTTGGCCCCTCTTTGAAATCTGTGGGCCAGAGCGGATGGATGCTACAATTTTAGGGGGGCCATATTACAAACACAGAAAGACTACCCATTCGAGATATGTAAACCCACAATCAACCAGGATTTGTTGGAGTCTTTTTCTTCAGTGAGTGGAGGACAACCGGCTGGGTGCTGGACTACCCTATATATACACTGATAACTTACATCAAACGGTATTGCTGAGCAGAGGTCGGCACTGTAGACTATGTGGCATATAAAAGACAACAACAGCCAATAACGAGGGCTTAACTCCCAGCCAGTGGCGCGTTCTGTAGTTTTGCTGCCTGCCGCTGATCGCTCTACTCTGATCCCTTTACTCGACTCGTCTCTCCCTTCTTCGTCTCGCTTCTCTTCACCCCTCTCTCCCTTTCTCCATAACTATCATCTCCCTCGGTGCGCAGCTGCAGGGCATCAAATCTCGTCTCTTGAAGATATCCTCTTGTTGCAAAAGTATATGCAACAACTGCTGTGTCATCAGTCTACGGTTCGTGTGGACAACAACCAACGAGGAGATGAGGCAAAGAAAGGCGAAAATTGTTTGAAATTTGAATGCGGGCAACTGCCGGCATCCCGCACACAACAACAACAAATAGCTGTAGATCCTATTCCTAGAAATATCAAATAGCCCGTGCCCATCGCTGCGACATTGACAGTCAGGCTTTGAGCTCAAGCTTTGGCAAAAACAAAGAATAATTTCGACAGGCGGTCCGGCACTCGATGTGGCGGGTATGTGCTGCAGATTCAGCTCATATCTTGAGTTTGTGACAGCTCGTAACATTCAGCTTTTTCTGCACGTACGAGTATCCTGGGCGTGTTGCGTTGAAATGGCACACGTGTAGTGCCGTACCAGCACGAAGCGAGACGTGTAAACACACGCACCACACAGACTCTCCCAAAAACGGGGGCATTGATGCCAAAGTTCCTTGAACATTATTTCTCTATAGTCCTCCTCCTGCTGTTTCGCCCGTTCCCGGCAAAGAGCAACAACGCCAAAACCCCGCAAGACCGTTGAGGGGGGCCCGCAGTCTGAATCGATTCCGACAAAACCATTTCCAAGAACGTTCGGGCTCTTGCCTATTTTCTACAACCGAGGTGTCTCAACGTGCCTGAAAACACCCCGTCACACCTCTTTCTCTCTCCTCCCCTCGCGTAAGGCGTAAGGGACAGCGGAGCAAAAGATTTACAGGGGAGCCATGGCAAGCTTTAGAGACAGGAGGCCCTCCGAGAGCCCGGTGCCGAGGCGCCGCCCGAGGTCGCCCGCCGAGGAGGTGGCCCTGGAGGAGGGCATGGATTTCGGCTCCGAGGCTGCCTCGCGTTTCGAGCCGGTAGGGCGGAACACGTCGTACGTGCCCGTTGCCTACCCTGTCGCGGAGGTGGCGCCCGCCGCGGGAGGAGGGACCGCAGCTCACCGTGTGGATGACGGCTTCAGGTGCGCGTGCGGGTAGTGTACACGTCAAGAGAGGGATGATGATGACTTGGCAGCAGCTTGTTGTTGTCGATTCTGTAGCGCTGGAAGAAATAGCAGCAGCAGCTCTGGGGGAAAATCTACCCGACCCAGATGGCTGCTGCTGCCTGCTGCCCATGCTGGTGTCCCTGCTGTGTCGGGATGCGTACACACACGACCTGATCAAGGACGCGGCCGCCCTCGTCCGTCGAGTGGGTTGTCTCTAGTCGACGGTGGCACTGCAGCTGTATTGAGCTCTGTCGCTGCTTCTGAAGTCCAAAGTGTATCCGGCGTCTGGGTCCGTCGGCAGAGTGGATGATGCCGAGCAGCGAGGCTGGGTGTTGGGAGTTTCAGCTCCAAGGCAAACTCTCCCTGGTGCCCCAAGCAAAAGCATTGGTGACAACTGCGCGGCAGGCGCACCAAGAGATTGCGCTTCGCGAACGCCGCGCAGCAACGTTAGATATACTCGAACGGGCTTATGATGATCATCGGCCTCTATTCGACGTGTAATTTCCATTTTTCTAACAAATTCCCAGACGTTCTGCATCTGTCCTCTACATGTCTACATTAACCCGTCCTTGCTACGGGGTTGCTCCCTCGCCGTTCCGCGCAATATTAATATTGAGAAAAATAAAAACAAAATACTGCCCGCGGTAAATCTTGAAAATTGTAGACATACAGGTACTTTCTGACGCTATGAATTCATTGCAATCTGTCTCAGACTCTATGATAGAGATGGATTCGTTGTGTCATATTAAGAAAGAAAAAACAAAATACAGGTAGCCTCCGCTGACGCTATGGGTTCATTGCTACTCTATCTTAGACTGTTTTCTGTAGATAGAAATCGATTCGTTATGTCAAACATGTACTTGTAGGTAGAGATGGATTCGATGTGTCACATTTGGGTCGTCTAGCTAGTAGAAGTGGAGGATAGGGGCCAAAGGGGCAGACGACTAAAAAGAGTCCAATGATGGGAGAAAAAGAAAAAAGAAAAAAAGAAATAAAAAGAGTGTACTTTTTAGGTGACATGTGTTAAGGTCCGTCCTTGCTGTTGTACAATACGACGACAGAGTGCGTGCTGCACCATTGGGCAGCTCGCTGGACCCAAGCCTGTGCACGGCATGACACTCCGCCGACCATGCTTAAAAGTCTGATGCGGTCTCCATTCTCATGCCATTACACACTGGCACAGAGCGTCGCTGCACCCCCCGGTTATTCACATGTACCATACAAACATGTTTTCATCCTCGATCATGTTTTTGACCCCCCGCTGAGCTCGGTGAAGGCGGCGAGAAAAAAAGAGCCATTAAACCCGTGGCGGAAGCATCGAAAAGAGACATTAGCCTGGAGAACGCCGGCTTTGCTAATGATGGAATAATGTCCGCAGTTCGTCGCTATCTATCCTGCTACTCGGTGCTGCGTGCGGTTGGGGAGTTTTCATTTTGAAAATTGTTGCGCGTTTCGATTACCAGGACCCCTCTTTTCTACTTCTGTAGGTCATATTTTCTACGAGGTCAGGCGTATCATGTGTGTGACATGTACGGAGTTGGTGTTCACGTCTTCGAAGTACACTTATTGCTTGGTTGACTGCTGTTTGTCCTCTTCCATGCGTGGAAAAAAAGTGGTCTAGCCTCAATCAAACACCATGATGAGATTAGCAAGTCAACAACCGACGACACATGGACCTCGTTTTGCGTCAAGCAACCTATAGCTGTGGTTCTTCCTTCTGTACAACACGAGGACGTTGATGACAAGAACCTGTGCAGCTGCTGCTGTTGTATGTGTGCATGGGTGTTGCCTGTGCGATACTTTGTCTGGCTCTCTTCTTTACTCCCGACACCCCGTTAACACGCTGCTGCACATAGCAAGTACTACAGGAGGGCGGAGAAAAAATGTACAAGTATGAAACTCGTGTGGGTGACCCTTGCAATCCCGCGCCTCCGCTACAGCAGTGCTTGTATGTGTCATACCGCCTTTCAGATAGGTCGATTTTCTGCTGCACCACTAAATGCTGCCACTACACATGAATTAAGTCATGCTGGTTTTGTTTATTTCACGGGTTGTGATGCATATCGACTTGATAGACAGGGTAAGGAAAACATTTTTTGAGCTATTGTATCTACCTTTGGCAAGGTAGGAAGGGACGGTGATATGACCATCGGTGATCGGTCCTGTGGGAACAATGGTCCATTCTCTCGAGGACGCGTGACTTAACCGCTAAGGCATGCAAAACGTATGTACCCCCCCGCCCCCCGCCCCCCTCCCCTTGCCATTTCAGCGGGGAGGGCTCTGACGGAGAGCCGGAAATGTCGGAGTTTGCGGAGTCCCAGTTCATGAAGTCGGAGTTCAACGATTCTCACCTGGGGACAGAGTACTCCACTTACGGTACGGAGTACTCGGGGGAGGAGGGAGACGCCGGGGGCGGCGGCAGCCGCTTTGTGGGCACCACGGAGTGGGCTAGGCAGCAGCGGTCGCAGAACTCGTCTCAGTTCACGGCGGACCGGGACGGCGGCGCGTCAGCGGGCCCCTGGAGCGGCCCCGGGCGAGAAACGTCCGGCTGGGACAAGGACGGCGGTGGGCGGCAGCACCGCGGGAGAGGCAAGTACGCCGGGGAGGACGGCCGAATGCACGACCTGCCCCCCATGCCGGACAAGAAGCAGATGCCCTCGAACCACTCGGTGCTCTCCCACGACCTGAGCGGGTTCTCGGACTTCGACCCCACCCCGAAGAGCACCCACCGCCAGCGGGACGCCAGCGAAAGCGTCGGCAGCGGGGGCAGCGGCGGCGCCGCCGGCGATATCAGAGCGCCGCACCCGGCCCCCTCGGACCGGATCAACTGGAACCGGGGGCTGACGGGGGCGGCGGCGGCGGCGGCAGACGCCGACGCGCGCAACTTGGCGAGGAAGCAGCAGCGGGAGCGGGAGGCGGCAGCAGCGGATTTGGCGCAGAAGAGAGCCGCGAGGAAGGCGGCGTTGTCGGCGGCGGCGGGCGGGGCGGCGGCGGCAGCTGCGACGGTAGCCGGCGGCTCGGACGCGAGCGGTTCGGGCAGGAAGAAGAAGCCGTGGCCGCCGTCGGCGCACAGCGGGCCGCCAGACCCAAGAAAGGGGCAGGCGAACGGGGCGGCGGTGCGGGATATGGGGGACATGAAGGAGGAGGGGAGCGGGAGCGGGATGTCGGCGTTCAGAGCCAGCACGTTGGAGGTGAGAGAGAGAGAGAGAGAGAGAGAGAGAGAGGAGAGCTGTGCAAGTGTCATAGGAAGTGAGGCTTGGGAAGAGTTGCGTTTGCCTGCCTGCTCTTTCTTTGTGTTGGGAGTGTTGATGGTCTAGCGGGCGTAGCATCCCCCCCCCATTGTGCTGCTGACGCTGCTGCCGACGCTCTTGGGGTCTCTGCCAGGCGTTGATATATTACGGTTGTGTTTGCTGCCATCCCGTAAAGGCTGCGGATGGTATTCTTCAGGTGTAAGCAGGCTTGATTTGTGTGGCGCTGGGTTGTGTTACTACTAGCAGCGTTTTTTTGTTGCTATTGTGAACCTGCTGGCCTTACGGCTGCGCGTCTCAGCGTCGAGAACATCTCATCTCGGGGGCGGGGGCTTCCTCCCTCCCTCTCTGTTTTTATGGACGGGAAGGTGTGCCTACAAGCCGCCGGACATGGGAGGCGCAACAATCTTCTCCTCGCGTTCGTCGAGTGGAGCCGACAACAAGCCTGTTGGTCTTGTTTCAGACAACCTTGAGCCCCCTCCACCCACCCCTAGTACGACACAGTCTCGTGTCTTGGTTATCGACCAAACCCTCCGGATGTTCCCAGTACGCCAAAGCCTCTAGCCCCCCCCCCCCTCCCGACGAAGACAGGCGCAGCTGGCAATGTAGGAAGGAACGACGACAAGACCATCGGTGATCGATCTTGTGGGAACAATGCTCCGTCCTCCCGGGGGCGCGTTGTCAATGGTCTAACCGCTAAAGGCATGCAAAACATAAAAGTACCCCCCCCCCCCCCCCCCCCCCCC
>FN649750.1:2915003-2935580 GCA_000310025.1 Ectocarpus siliculosus | reverse complement strand
ACGGGGGGGGGGGGGGGGTGAGCAGGAGGCAGCACCAAGAGCACTGGAGGCTAGGGCCGGGAAGGGATCCACCAACGTCTAAACCGAATATCTAAACAAGAAGAGTAAAGTATAGTGCTCTGCGCGCCGCCGCCGAGTCTTGACTTGGATCACCTCTAGCAGACGGTTCCACCCCCCCCCCCGCTCCGTTTCTCCCCGCCCCCCGACAGGTCGCGTCCATTTACCTGGTGTCAGGGGTGTTCGGGACGATAGTTTCGGCGATCTTCGTCCCGACGCAGGTCATGGTCGGGGCCTCGGGGGCTATCTTCGGGGTGTTCGGAGCGCTGTGGGCGGACCTGTGGCAGAACTGGAGCGTTAACCAGGACCGCTGCAGGATGTTCACCGTCCTCTTTATTCTCACTGGTGAGGGTTTGTTTTTGTTTTTTTCTGTGGGCGACAAGCTGTTTAGGGCCTTCATTCAGCACGCGCTTTGGCGACAAGCTAATAGGACCTAGGTTTCCTTGGTGGTGTCGTTGCCGAAGATGTGTTGGTGCTGTTGCTGTTGCTGTTGCTGTTGCTATTGTTGTTGCAGAACCGATTTTCAAATCGCGATTACTTCACAGCAAGAACGCTTGCGGCGCCGATAATGGCGCCGTTTCGTTCTGTGCTTTTTGTCTTATTTCGCTCGTCATGTCTTTGTTTTCTCCGTCATCCGCACGAGTCTTGTTTGCTCATCATTGTTTGTTTTCTCCTCCTTCTTCCGCGCTGTGTGTGTGTACGTGTTTTTTTCGCGAACTATCGGAACGGAATGACCAGCGGTAAACATCATCCTGGGCCTGATGCCGTTCTTGGATAACTTCGCCCACTGCGGCGGCATGCTGATGGGGTTGTTCATGGGCTTGGGTCTGCTGGTGCAAAAGAGGGAAGACGACCGTGGGGACCGTCTCAACAAGAAGTGTTACCAGGCAAGGGTTGCGGTGCCTGGTTGTTGATTGATAAGTCTTGGCGGGAGTGGCGTGGTCGTCGGTTCTATTGTTGACTTGGTCGTTGTTGTGGTGGTTTTGGTCGTTGTTGTGGTGGTTTTGGTCGTTGTTGTGGTGGTGGTACTTGTCATTGCTGTCGTTGCCGTTACTGTTGCTGTTGTTTGCGTACAAGGTTCATTGCACCTTGTACATGCTCGACTCGGGGTCGTCGTTTGAGTTGGCGGTTCGTCCACCGACCAGATTACCGCCTTGTGTCAGCAGCCACTTCACCGAAAAGCATAAAATCATTGTGACGGTCGTTCGGTTCTTGTGTGTGGCTTGCTTTCCCCGTCGGGCGCTGACACCCACGTGGCGGTTACGACGAACGTGCTTCATCGCGCGACAGATAAGCCTCCAGCTCGTGGCGGCGGTCGCTGTGCCCACGCTGATGATCCTCGGGCTTTCTCTTCTCTACGGGAGGTCGGATCCCGCGGAGTGGTGCGGTTGGTGCGAGAACATCTCGTGCGTGGAATTCCCGCCGGGGGACAGCCCCGTGGTGGGCTTGCGACGAGTGCAGCACGGTCGGATTCGAAGGTAGGTGTTTTTGCATAAAAAAAAAAAAAAGTGGTGATCGTGGTTGGGGGGGGTGTTGTTGCTGTTGCTGTTGCTGTTGGTTGTCCTCCTTTCGAACAACGGTCTGGATGTTGTTCGGCCACCCACGGGGAGTAGTTTTTTTTACCCAACATTGGGGCATCCCTTTGGTGTAAAAGCTGTTTTGAAGCCCCCCCCCCCCCCCCCCGCCACGTTGTTTGCCCACTCCGTGCCTCCGACATGTATGATGGCACAGGCGGAAAAATTCTCGGACGGCACGATCACGATATCGTGTCCGGACGGAACATCCGAATCGAGCGACCAATGCTCAGACGAATCGGACGAATTGCTGGTGGCATGTTGCATCAGCCTCTGCCTGTAGCCTACAGCATGCATACGTTACCGTTACCCGTTGCGTGCGCGGGCGCGCGCGTTTGCTGCTGCTTCTGGGCACCGTGGAGACCAAGCTATTTACGACCTTCGTTTAGCACGCGTTTGCTGCTGCTTCTGGGCTCTGTGTGCGACCAGCTATTCAGGACGTTCATTCAGCACGCGTTTGTTGTTGCTTCCTTGGGGCTGTGGCGACAAGGTAGGACCTTGGTTGCCTTGGTTGTGAAGCTGGTTGCCTTGGTTGTGAAGCTGGTTGCATTGGTTGTGAAGCAGGTCGCCGCCCCCCCCCCGCCCCCTGGCGGCAGCTTTGCCTTGGTTCTGTTAATGGTTCTCATTTATATCTGTCCGTTGAGACAGGGGGTGAGGGGACCATGCAAGATGTCTCGAAGGGAGCAGATGTGATTCCACGCGCTGTCATTGGTTTTGCTGTTGAGGGCACCTAGCTGTCGAGCGAGAACGAAAACCGGTGATATAGCACCCGTCACGCAGCTCAGCCACCCGCTAATGGCGCTTGGTTGCTCAGGTGCTCGAGGATGAAAAGCTGCAGGCGGTAAGAGCGCCCTCATGTGTATTTAACGTTTGTGTGTGTGTGTGTGTGTGTGTTTTTTTCTGTACGACTTGCGCCGCGTTATAGCCCTTTCATGCCTCCTTTGTCTTTTGTCTGCGACCGAGTTGTGGCGTGTGGTCTCGGCGCACTGAATTGTTATTTGTCTCTCTATTGTCATATTATAGTAAACTTGGGTCACGAGGCAGGTCTCAAAGTCCTCTTTCACAGCGAAGGTCGAGGGTACAGGGCGCATGCGAGCTCGACACCGATAATATTAGCCATGGTGGATTTTTGTTGTGTTTCCTGTTTTAATTTCTCGGTTTCGGTTTCGAGCCCGCACGTGCGGCCGGTGTCTCAATTCAATTCTCGCGGCCGTATCGCGGGCGAGCACGTGTGTGTCGGGAGAACTAGTGTGGCATCCCCCAGAGAGAGCGTGTGTGCCATATTTGGCTTTTGAGGCTGTGCGGCTGTTTAGGTGTTGCGGACAAAGAAAGATCTATATTGCTTGAGGGCGGCAAGGCGCTTTTTTCTCTCTCTCTCTTGACTGTTTTTGTTAGCTTTTTTTTTTGTAAAATGTACGGCGCGATCTGAGCGCTGCTTCTCTCGCCCCACGACAAACGAGAGGCAGGTGCCATGTATGGGCCGATGTGGGCTGCCAGGTGAACGAGAAAATATTTTGTCCCGCTGCGCGCCGATTTATTGTGTGATATTGTTCGAGTTCTGTTCTGTGTACGTCGGTCGTGTGACGCCTAGACCAGCGCCAACCGAGAGATGAAACAAGAGGTGCCCGATGGTACTTGCCCCGCGGTCGTGATGACCACTCTCCGGGGTTTGGTAGAAACACGCTGCGTCCACGCAATGTTCGGAGGAGGGGACGGGGTAATATGATCAAGGAGGGTCGGCGGGAGGCACGAACAACATTGATACCCACTTCACCGTACGGAGGGGACGGGATATATGGTAATGGGGGAGGCGAGGACAGGATATGTATTCGCAGTCCACCTGGGGTAAGATAGAGGGCGCGCAGTCGTTGTTGGCCAGTAGAGTTTCTGTTTCGGTATATTATACATATGCCAAATACCAAATACAGGGGGGTGTTTTCTGCTTCATTTGTTGAGTAATGTCGGAGTCTTCGAGACCATTCGCGAGTCTCGAGGTACCAAATATTGTAGCTTGCTGTGTGGGCCATCCTTAGTCTGTTGCTTTGTGGTTGCGCCTTGCAGCAGTGACGGCTCGTTCATGACAAGATCTTCATTGCTGTGTCGACAACATGGGTGCGTACCCATGCTCGCCTTCTGTTTTCTGTGTGCTGCTGCTGCTGCTGCTGCTGCCGCTGCTGCTGCTACTGCGTGCGTGTGTGTTACAACCTTTTTTTTAAAGTGGTTTTTGTGACATGTGCCTGCCTGTCGTTGAGTATTGAAGCCTCCGCCATCGATGTGAAGGCGTTTCGTTCTTCTTGTTTTGTTGGGGTGTTGTTGACTTGCTGCGTAAGGCACTGGCACGAAGTAGCGGGTTCGGCAAATTGTCAAAGCCACATTCAAGATGGTTTTGACATGCGGCCGTCCGCCTGTCGGGCGACTTGTCTCTTTGTGTAATGTCTTCATTCTGATGTACATTGTTGAAGTCTCGTCGTTGCGGATGTTAATTAGCTTTGTTTGCGGTCAGCGATCGCTGTTTATTTTCGTGGCGTGTCAGCCGCCTCTCAATCGCGCTCGGCAACGCCATGCCGGTCACGTTCGGGATATATCTCCGAACCTGTCACCACTGCTCTCCCACCGCCTTTTCTTCCCGTGGGGGATTGTTGTCTTCTTGTTTTCATTCTTTCTTCAATGTGGTGGCACGCATCTATCTGGGGTTGCGGCTTTCATTGCCCGCGCCGCATGCTGATGTCTTCAGGGGTGATCACGAATGCGCTTACAGCTTGGCCTTGATTGTGAGGGCGCGTGTATCACGCATGATCATTTTCGGAGGAATGAAATGGTTCAGAGCTCTTTGTGCCTTCAACGCGTTCAAGTGGACAATTGCCTGCAGGCATGTGCACTGGTTGTTGTCATTTTGCCCAAATTACGATGGATACAGCCGCCACAACAAACATTTCCAAAGTCCCTGACAAAGCACGCGAATGAACAAGCGTTTCCGTTTTCGAACTTGGGGCGACCACTTGGTACCATACACTCTCGCATTTTAGGGTGCTGGCCTTCATGGCCAGGTGAATTTACTGTTTTCGGCACCCTTCATTTTGTCAGCTAGGATGAGTGATCAATGAAGCTTGTTGTGCAGCATTTCGTCGCCTTGTTGATGGTGAAGCCGCTCCCGGAGTTTCGTGATTCGCTGCATCGTTGCCTGGACATCCTGCGGGTATCAAAGAGTGGAAAGAGTGGCCGCATGTTCGCGGACGTTGGCCACGAGGGGGTGAAGTGCGTGTGAAAGCCAAACCTTGTACGTAGAGTACGTGTGGGTCAAACTTCTACAGTACGTACATACGCTTACGCCATAATATTCTGTACCACCATGGGGGTCTCACTGACGTGAAGGATCGACAATGGTGATGGCGTGGATATTTATACGGACACTGAGGCGCCGATCGCGATAGTGGACTTCGGAACAAGGCGAAGAACCCACAGGTGGCAAAAGAGATTTGAGCAAAGAACACCGGTTGACTCACAGAAACGAGTACTACTCTGGTTTCCGGGGGAAATCTGAGCAAAGAGTTTGTCGGGATCCAGGGATGGAAACGTACAACGTGTCACTCTGTTGCCCACGTGGTGCTCCCCTCGCCGGGTTGTCTCTACACAGTACAGAGCTAATTGTCTTACGTTCGTGAGGCACGTATTGGTGCACGCAGCACCGTCACTCCTTGGGTGTATACTTCGTTTGGCATCCTGGTGCGATCCTCGGCTTCTTTTTTTTTTCCATCTGGTCCCCTACCGACGGTATCGCCGCCCGTATGCGTAAGTACAGTACGTGCATTTTCTTGGGGACATGGCCGAAACGAGCACGACTGTTCTGGGGTGTGATTTCCAAACCATGTGAATATGACACCACCGTAGCTATCGAGTGAAACTTAAACTGTCTTCTTGGCGCCGTTGCTCACAACCCAATGATTCTCTGAACAGCCGAACTCATCCCAATCGACCAGATTTGGACAGTGCAGCAAGAAACGAAGAATTCCCACGTCTCGGTGTGTACCTTTTCGATGCTGGCTCGATCTTCGGCGGCGATCCTGGGGGCGTACTTGCTCATGAACTTATCCGGGTGCCAGCGGAGGCTTGCCGCTCTCAGAGCCGCCTGCTCAATTAGTTTCGACGTGGATCCAACAAACCGTACAAGACGCACAAGCGAAACAGGTTTGCGCGGGTCAACAATTTATTGTGTGAACGTGCCTATGAACTTGAGACATTTGACAACACATGCACATCTGTTGAGGACTTCCTAGGCAAGATCTTCTCCTGTCGTACCAATTAAGCGCACGCACTGCTCGCATCTTTTCGACAACCGATGTAGCAGCAGCAGGAACAGCGGCTAATCCATTTACTGGGGTTTTCACTACAGGCAAGTTAAACAGTTTTTTCCCGAAATCGAAGAGCGAAGAGCTTCAAGCCGTGCAAGCCGAAAATGTATCGCATGTTCTACACTTCAAACGCGAGCAACGCTGCAGATATTTTGTGAAATTTGGACCCCTGAATGACGACAAGAACCTGAAACTCGAAAAGTCGATAGGTTTTCCGATTTGCCGTCACTATGTAAGCTAAACGCTCTCTCTGGCCCAAATTTCGGATGCGTTATTTCGAGGTGTGACTGGAGCAGATACATTCATGTGTTATTTTGTGCCAAAGGCCAAATCAACGTAGTATAACAGCTTCCAACCACACACGAGACACCGTAAGACCACGTACTTTCTTGATATCTGATGAGTCGCCTTCATTCACCCCAAGGGTCTCGAACCGCTCGTCCTGAAGCAGCCCCTTGGCCCCTCCTCTGCTGTTGCCGCCCCCCGGAAAGACGCCTCGCCCGACCGATGCCCCCCGCTCGCCTAGGGCTGAAAGCTTCGGTAGCCAAGGGATATCACCGTGTCTGTCCACATTGGGTATATTTGTGAAGCTTCGCTCAGGCACATGCCAATGGCATCACTTCACTACTATGTAGTCTTTCTCTACCGATGTCGACATACACCAAAGGGGGCGGCTGCAATGTAACAGTGAAGGGGCAGATCGTGGAGGCTATCGTCCTCTGTGACGACCCCAGATTGGAGACATTGTCACTTGGTGGCTCGTCATCGAATGTGCAGGATGCTCCCGCTCAACAGGAAGTGAGGCATCGGACCGCGATAGATGGGACCAATGGAAGTGAAATGTAGGATTTCGCGATTTGTGAGCCCCAACAGCTCGATTTTGAAACTCCGCGGAATGGTTGATGGAAAGCGTGGTCCCGACCCTAACCCTATCCAGGCGGACACATATTGACACCCTCATCTTACTGCAGACAACCCGTATCTTCATAGATTCCTGCTGCCCCCGTCGTCGCTTGGCTAATACTGATATTATCGTGAACACAGGACGGAGACTTCTCTTGAAAGGGAGTGTCGTTCTTCCACCTGATTGTATCTGGAGGGTTGCTGGAGAACCTGAACCACTTCTCCGTGTAGCGGCGCACCTTTGCCGCGTCGCGAACTTTGTCCAGGTGGCTTCGCATTTGCATGCGCTCCTGCAACCAAAACACCTGCAGAATGCGGTATTGTTGTCGGTTGTGCATTTTTCGATTTTCTTCGTCGGGGTCGTCGTTCGCATTTCATTCTTAACCACCAGTGCTTTACAACCTCCGCAGGTGGCTACTCCGTCCGGTGGTTGAACTTTACCGCAGTGAAGACCATTCCCACAGCCTACGATAAACCGGAACATTTGGTTGACGCATGTCTCGGAGTACCAGATGATGAAAAAACAAGGCATGGCGCGACTTTGCCTGGCCCTGGGTTCCACCAATATCCAGGCTCCGACTGCTCTCTATCTCCTCCCGTGGAGTACCGTGAAATCCAGTTCGTCAAACGTCGTCACCGGCGGATGGAATTGGAACAACTCTGACCGTTCCTGGTGGTGACTCTTTATCATAGAGTACGTGAGCAAGCGCCGTTTCACACGGACTGACGCCATCAGCTATTTGGAGAAGAACACCGCGAAACGTGCAGACTGAAGGCCGGGCTTGCCTCGTCGCTCATTCCCGCAGAAACGCTGTCACTGCCGTGTCGCCCTGCCCCTCCATCGTTTTCCTTCTCTCTCTCCCGACTGCTGTCTTCCTCGGAGCCATCGCCGCAAGAGGGTGCACGACAGAGGGGCGGCGTGGGAGGCAGGCCACCCGCATTCTCCGTCACCGTCCTGTTCACATGCGCCGCCCACGGGGGTCTTTCTCTTCAGGGCTTTGCAGGCATTGACCGCGCCAACCAGATGACAATTATTCACAGATTGTGTGTGGTGGCTGCACCATGGTTTGATTTGTACCGAGATAATACCGTTTGTGGTGGTGGAAGGAGTATTATAATATGCATCTCTATGTACAGTAGTACGATAGGAAAATCTATTGTCTCGTGACTGAGGCGGCTACAGATATTTTGGACGGACAAGAGGAGCTCACAACCGTTCTCTCTCGCAACGATTGCCCCGACGTTTCCGAACCGATGTTCACTCCGATCAAGGATAATGCAAGCCTCTGACAATCTTCAGCACTTTGATGGTGGTGAAACTGACCTCCCGAAGAGCCAATCGTCCCTCTCTCGCATCCACCGCTCCTCTGGGCTCTCTTCGAAATTTTTAGTGTTGTTCTTCCGGCCTTGAAAATCGGAATCACCGTCAGGCCCGCAAACATCATCGTCCTCCATCAGAGGCACTGGCCGACGTATCCCTTCTCCAGCCTTCCACCCGCCTAGAAAGCCCGATGCTCTCTTGGTTGGGTTTGCCACCGAATGAAGATTCACCCCCCACACACGCAAGTGGGCACCAATAAAAACAATAGGCAGGGTATTGATTGGAAGTGGGTTTATTTTATCTACGATAGGTTCGGAATACCGGTTGCCTCCCTGACTACAAATATCGTACTCTGTCAAAATATCAGTTTATTCTTGCCAAAGGCTACTTCAATGAAATGAACATCTGAAATCGAGGAAGAAAGCCTGTGCTCACAACTGTGTCTCGTGCAAGTTTATGTCGACGGCAACGCACGACCAGGATTCGCGTGGAAATGATGCCACCCACGCGATTACTTGTCGTCACAAGTGCGATGTTAGAAACCTCTTAGATAATCGACTTGCGGCGAGGCAGGGGGAATGAATGGTATTTCTCAGCCCAGTCACCAATTCACTTATGAAATATAGGCCCTACTGTACCTACAAGCCAACTAGCAAATAGTCTATCACGAAATTGTGTCCTGAAACGTATTGGTAATGAATGACCCTGTTGGGTGGGCATTCAACTACCCCATCAGGGATCCTACAAAAAAGTTGAACTTTGCACCCAGAGGGTCTCTGAGTCGTCGCACCGGCAACGCCATATCCTCATTTGGATGGCTCGTGGCTGTCAATTGGTGTGCGCGTGTTCGTTTGTGTCCGAAAAGTGAATCAATGAAAACGAGGCTTGAAAAGAATGTGAATGGAGGTGATACAAGAGAGATTCTGGCCAAGTGTGTGAAAGCAAGAGGGGGTTTGAATAGCACGAGAGAGAGGGTAACACCCTTGATAATTATTATACACGGTTCGCCGGGTGATGAAAGTTCGATGAGCAGACAAGCATGCGCGAGCGAAACGCGGATCTCGAAGGCCCTGTTCGCTTCCATCCAAAGGTTTTTGCCTTTCATTGATATGGCATTATCGCCTCCACGGTTGGGCTGTTTGCCATGCACCACTTTGAAATCGCCCCATGTTCCATTTGTAGTACTCCTACTACGCTTTCGGACACAATGCTTTAGAATTTCCCAAACCACGTTCTTTGTGCATTCCAGTAGATGCCGATTCTCGTAACTCTCTCCTATGAATTCCAGCTGGGAACAACCGGTGCGGAAATCATCCACACAACCAGACAACATGTTCCCAATTCTGGAGGCAGAAGAAGAGGGGAAAAGGACATCGAGACAGAAGCATCACCTTTGCGCAACTACCATCGGCGGGAACGGGCTGCTGGCGCTCAGGCGTTCGGCCGCCTCTACTGTTCTTGAATAGCGCGAAAAGAGGCTTGTCAGGCTCGGTCCTGGATAGTTTGGCAACGGTTTCGTAAGCACAGAAGTCACGACATGCGTTACCGTGGAGACAGTGACATGCAATGCGGCGCTAGCATCACCACCCGTGCGTGAGACACCCCCACACTTACCTCATCGCCTCTGAACCACCACCCCCGACGCCTCTAAGCCACAACAAAAAAAGCGCCACAACACCGTGTCTAGGTATCGAGTGCAGATACGTTGGGCCCTTCCCTACCTGGCCTCCTTGAGCAGCCCGTTACGGAGGGCCCAGCACGCACAGCGCGGCCCCTGTAGCCCACATGCCACACACGGCGTGGCGAACAGGTCCAGATTTCTCGAAGGGCACCTGCGGTTCCTCGAGCGGGTTCGGGGTATTCAGGCAGCGATCAGTTGGCTATGGCAACTACAATATGTATGTTTTGCGAAGCCCAACGGTGTCCGACAGTAGCCTTAGGCGTATGGCTCGTGGAAGAACTTGTGGTTCAACAGCATTCCCAAACCCAATGAGGAATTGTGCGGCAGTCATTTTGCAGCAAGCAGTTGGCTCGTGTGGTCACGACGTGTTTGATGTTCTGTACCACTAGGAGGAGAAAGCAAAACCATTTCGGATCGAACTGCAGGAGTCGAGCGATTCTGCTGCTGATGTGGCATCTATGCTCCTTGTGGAAATTCGGCCCAGCAGGGGCGACCACCCACTTTGGTAGTCATGCTTCAAATGTTTGATCGATTATTGACCTTGGGCTTCGTCTCAAAAAAGCGATGCTTGAAGTTCCTTCTCTGCGTATGCCGACACCAAGCCAGTCGCCGCAACGAGATAAGATTGGTCCTGCTACGACGTTGCCCTTAAGCTTTTGAGGGCACCAAAACGAAAAAAAACAAGGAGGTACCCCTCACCGTGTTGTACAACTTTTCTGAACGCCCAGGAGGACTACACAAGAAACACCAACGGACGATGCCAATGTGGATGACACCAATACCCTCACAAGGCAGCCCACTCCGGAGTAGGCATAGTTTTGTGGCAAACGCCAGAAATCGTAACATTGACACAACGAGCCGGTTGGCACACTGCGTTCTTGATGCATTTGTTCTTGCTCACCTTTCCTCGTGTCGGTCGAGAATTTGGACGCGAAAAAGCTTCCGGCAGTACCCGCAACTGCCCGGCCACAATCAGACAAAAGAGGGGTAGAGGAGCTCAGGACGTCGTGTGCGCGGATGTTTCCAAACAGAGTGTCCATGTGGTACGATCCTCTCTTCCATTTTCCATCAAGAACTTCAGACAGGGCCGGGCAAGTGATGGTTCTATTTACGTCACGCCTCCCCCGCTCCGAAATGATACTCCGAAATGATACCGTTTGTGTGTCGGGGCGTCTGAGTTTGCCACAACAACAGGCGTCGGCGTAGCCACAGCTGGGGCGCACACCATGCACCTTGCGACCTACACAGCGTTTAGTCAGAGGTGTGTGGTAGCAACCAACGAGATTTATTGGCGCTTGGCTAGGGTCGTTGCGGGAAGTAAATGATGAGACCCACCAGGTAACATGTGGAACGTGGTCTAGAGGTCTCTGTGTCGCCGAAACCAACACGCATTCCGCGATCTGCTTGGGCGAGTGCTCCGACCAATGGCCAAAGAGCGCGTTGCTTTCCCTCCGTTTACGTTCCAGCTAATCGCCACGTTCGTGTGAGCTCAAATGCTCGCGTGTGGGCATCCAACGGCGGCCTACCTAAGCTTAGCCGGCGTTGCGTCGGTCATAACCACGTCTGGGGGAACGCCCCGCCCTCGGCGGCCCTCCCGTCGCCGCTCGCCGACGCCCTCACCAGAAGATGGCCAGAAAGCTGGCACCCCCCCGGCCCCTGATTTCTCCAGATCTCCGCCGCCGTTTCCAGACGGCGGCGGCGATGACGGCGGCGGATTTTTGCTGCTTATGGCGTTGTCCTCGACGGTAGTGCCCGAGCTACCCACGCTGGGGCTAGCGCCGACACCGCTGCTATTCCTTCGGCGGGTAGGGAGGGAGTCTGAAGGGCCCGGTCCTGGTCTGCTGAGATGTGATACGAAAGACCGAGAAGGCTTCGGTTATATCCATTGTCCAGAGATATGCACACACCAAGCTCTCCGGCGGATTCTACAAATAGGGCCCGGAGATAAGAAACGTCAAAATCGGGTCGAGCCTCAATTTCTTATTCTGGGCAGGAGGACCAGCCGAAGTCGACCAATTTCTAAAAACGGATTTCTTATTCCTTTGGATTGTCCCATCCTGCTGATTCTCTTGTTTTCTGATTTTCTTGTTTCTGATGGCGAAGACAACAACGACACACCAAGCCTTCATGCAGCATTAAACCGACAGCTCGGTGTGGCGAACATTTGGGGTTGTGGTCGTGCAGCAGTACAGTGGCAGTGGGTAGCGCAGCCCGCGGCGGCGCTGGAGCGCGCGGGGGGGGGAGGGGGGGGGGGGGTACTCATAGTCGTGCATGCTGTAGTCGTTAGACCATTGACCTTGCATCCCTACAAAGCCGGGACGGAGCACGCCGAGTTCTCACCGGACCAGGCTCTCACATCACCAAGCGCGAAGCGCCGTGAGGTATTCGGCGAGTCGCATGAAGGGTGCGCTGCATCCTGCTAAAGGTGTTCGGCATCTTGTGCTTACTTCCTTGCGTACGGATAACAGCTGCGTATGACTTAGTTTATTTTCTGGTGCTTTCACTTCCAGAGACAGCTGTAAGCACTGTGTAACTGCCTCGAGGATGCTTGACCATTTTAACACAACGTGGTGCGATCATCCCCCTTGCGCGGAGTGAGGGTTCTCGACCCCGCACAACATGATCTTCTCGACCACCATTCATGGTTACCGCAAAAAACAAAAATAAAGGCAAAAAAAAAAGCGGTAACCTGGTTGCCGAGCTCACGAAGTGATCAGCTTGTTTTACAACATCACTGCCAAGCGACGACAACCCAACCCCCATGGCAAACACCGGGGGGAGGCTGGAGCGCGGGGAGGGCGTACTCTTATGTTTTGCATGCCTTAGCGGTTAGACCATTGACCACGCGTCCTCGAGAGGACGGAGCATTGTTCCCACAGGACCGATCACCGATGCCCAATCGTTCCTTCCTACTTTGCCAAAGGTGGTTCAAAAATGTCTTCCCTAGTTTGTCTATCCTCACGATATCCCTTCCCGCCTTTTCAAACCACTTCCTATTCCCCACTGCAGCTACCGTCCTCTCCTCTCTATTCCATGCCTCAAACATCTCCCTGTACGTCCCTTGTATTTTTCCCGGCCCAGTCCTGTACACTTCCCTCTCCTCTTCGTACCACGGACATTCCGCGACTACATGAACACGGTCTTCGCATTCGAAGCCGCAATCACATTTGAACTTGTCGTCTTCGTCGTCTACCGTCCTATGTCTTCGTCGACGTTCTCGAAGGCCTATGTCCCCGGAGCGCGGGGGGGGGCGCGAAAATAACCACGTTCTCCCCCCACCAAAAGAGTGCATGACATGAGCTATGAGCTAGGTAGGGGGTGGGAGCAGGGCAGCAGCAGGAGAAACAGTGGGACGTTTCTTTAGACACGCCCCCCCAGCTTCTACCCCTTGTTTCGTTTTTTGGGGGTATCGCCCGATCATGTTTCGTATTGGGACGTTTCTTATGTTGTACCCGAGATTGAGCTGTGTTTCTTCGTCCTATTTTCTTAGTTTCCGAAAAATGTGAGCCTTTTTTCTGAACAGAATTTTTCTGACCTGCGGGCCCTACCTGTGCTTTCGTTGAAGAGGAGGAGGCATAACAATTCCATCATCAAGGGTTAGGGCCATAGTGGTTGCCATCCCTTAGCGGAAAGAAACAGGGTTGCTCACTCAACGGGATGAATTTGCATTGAATGCCGACTAAAGCACGATACGTTACGGTTCAAGGGTTCGCTACCTTGGTGCGCTACCAGGGAGAGACCTAAGCCTCCTGACTCGCCGCTCCGAACGCTTCGTAGTTGGATTTTCGCTGACATCCGCCGTCTGTGCTACTCCGGTAGGTCCGCGTGGGGCGTGCTGTGTTGGTTTGGCTGCCCCTTTAGATGGAGCAGAAGATGTTGCGGCTTCGTTGTTCTTGCCAGTCGATTTTTTCATGGACCGTCTACAGCAGTATGTAGCAGTCAACCCGAATGGTGCGACAGAAAACGAAGCGTCAGAGGAGAACAAAAGGCAACATCGACACGGTGAGACAGTAACACGATTCGTTCACTGTGATTTGATGTCGGCATCCAGGACAACGTAGATCCTCATGAGACCGTGCCCCCGACCGGTCACCCTTCTTTGACTCACAGTATCTTCATGGGCATCTCCGTCACTCAAGGCTCTCCGAAGCACAGATTCATGCGCGTGCCATCATGATGTTCACGCGCATGCCGCCGTTGGTGAAATGTCTGCAATGGATTGTACGTGTAGACTACAAGTACACGTATGTACGTAACCAGTGCACGGCGTGGTACCTCGATGTACACCTACCCTCGCAATCTATCCAAAACGCTCGGAATGCACATTGGTGAATAGGCATTCTGATAGTTTTTGCGTTCTCGTAGAAGCTTGCGGCAACGAAAGGTAAGGTGGGCGCGATGGGAGAGAAGGGTGAAAATCAACAACAAATTCCGCCGCATTTTTTTCCATGTTGCGCCCGACCAACAACGGGTCATACCTTCTCAGAGCGGCAATAGCATCTCGATTGGACGCCCTCTCCTTGGCCTCCTGTTCCAGTACACCAGTCATTCCCTTCGACAGCATGTCCCAGTCTTGCGCGGCGAACATCTCGTCGTGGAAAGAATCACATGCGGTGCACCTTTCGCCTGTGTTGCATTTCGGTGCTCCCTTCTGTTTTCTCTGTGTGTGAAACCGTTGCGACGCTCAGAAAACCTCATCGCCTCCAATAATCGTAACAAACCTGTGCAAACGAATACGTATGCTTGAATTGCGCCGCGTGTTGGCACATCGACACTTGGCACGCTGCAATCAGCAGGCCCAACAAGGCCCCAAGAGCTGAGTCCCCTAGCGACGACACCTACAACACCATTGCCATGGCAGCACGAAAAACCACTCCCTACAGTCCCCTGGCAGCAGCGCGTCGAGTGATGACGTTCGTGTGTGTTTGCTTGGTAGCATCAACGGCAACATCATCAATCTGTTCGACACACGGATGCCGTATGCATAGCCACCGCCACCACCACAAGAGCAGCAGCAGCAGCAACAGCGGCTCGCGAAGGAAAAGGGGGGAAAGCCCTAGCTGTGAAGGCGGGCGTCGTTATGGCCATGCTGTCGCTTGCTGGGCTACGGTCGGGGGTCGGATAGGGTGGTTTCCGCGCATGCGCACCGAGAAGGATTGCGCATGTTCCCTGACGACCCGAGGGATGACAGCGGACAGACCATCAAGAGCAGTGCCGGTCCGATCGCAGTTAACGATGAAGGCCAGGGGTAAGAAAGGCCGGGGAGGTGGTGGCAGGCAAGGGGGGAAGGGTGATGCGACAGCTAGAGCTGCCGGCCGAGCGGGCACGAAGCAGAAGAAGGCGGCTCTGTACATTCAAATCGAAGACTTGGAGAGCGACTCATGGAGGTATGCATACAAGTCACACGAGCCCCGTGTGGGCAATGGCACGTATCTCTATATACCAACCTGGGTGCATGTGTGATGTGTTTTCCTATTGTGCTGCATCTCGCCAGCGATGCGTTCAAGAAACGTCTACGCTCTACTGGTTCATACATGCCCTTCCAAGGTGTTGTTGGGTAAACCGGGGCCGAAACTTGTAGGTTTGTGGAGAAAGGCAGCTCGGCCAGCGAGGGCCGAGATGGGAAAGTCTTGTGTTAGAGAGGAGACCCATCCGTGACGCAATTCCGATCACCCATCGAACTGAATCCGAAGAAACCAAGTAGAATCTCCCTTGTCCCCCAGCAATCTACCAACAAAAATCTCCGTAGATCCACACCCCATATTCAACCATCATACTATGCTACGATATGTCCAACACAAGGGTATCCCTCTCGCCGCTTGTACCAATACGGCGCTAGCTGGTAGCTCAACGGAACACTGCAAGTAGCAACGAGTGTTGGTGCTAGCTCTCTGTACCCGGTTGCATGCAGGTAATAGAATGCCGGCGGAGGAGGCTACAACGTGGACACCAAGGGTGATGCCACGGGAGCGCTTGTTCTCTCGCCGAAGACGCGGACGGGGCGAAGCGAAGCAAGGCACCCCGTTGATGCATGCACGCCACCGTAAGGCAAGCGGGCAGGATTGTGAGCACCACCTCTTACGCCGGCGCTACTATTCGTTCCCTCGGGCGGCTGTACCCTCCCCTTCCTTCCCACACGCAGGCTGATCGAGGCGGGCAATATTTTACGGAAGGGGGGGGTGGGGGTGATCCCGACCGACACCTGCTACACGTTCGCGTGCGACATTCTCAGCCGCAAGGGCGTGGAGAGGGTGGGTCGTGACACAGTTGCCACCGATATATATATATTTTGTGGCGGTTGCTGGTGCCGTCATCGCTGGTACAGCTAGCGCCCGCACTAGCGAACCTCTACGTTGTTTTGGCCAAGACTCGGGTTCTTAGTTCCTCTTGTGGGCTGCACATGGCCGCCACAATGGTTTTAATATGCAGGGGATCTTGACGGGGCTCACGAACGGTGCTCGAGTTCTTACCGTTTGACATAATGTTGAGCGTGAACTTCCTAAGCGCGGGCGCTACATATCTTTATTCTTCACTGGCAAAGAACGCCTTTAGAAGAGATGGCTCGCACGTGTTTCCTGGCTTCAGACGCACGTAGATACTGCTTGTTTGTGTTGTTGGTGTCGCGCTACCACTGGTTAGTGTCAGTGTATGCTCGTTGGTTCCTGGCGGGACAAAACAGACCACGTGCTCGTTTTCTTTCCCTTGTCGAGCGTTCCCAGCGTTTGTGGCGTGTTTCACCACGGATTCTTCGCAGCACCCACGGAACAGCATTTTCTCATTTGCTTTAAGTAGTTGAAACCGTCCCCTTACCCTTACGTCGCGCAGATCCTGCAGATCAAGAACGAACAAGGTCGCCACAAGCCGCTCAGCCTTCTCTGCAAGGACATATCAACTATGAACACCTATGCGAAGGGAATCGACAAGGTAAAGCCCATCTCGGCCGCTTTTTTGGGGGACAATTTCTCCGAACACAGCAGTACATTATTTTTTGGTTGATTTGAACGATGTATTTTTATTTTCACGGCAGTGCTAGATGATTGGCGTTTGCAATACCCGTGTGGCACTCTCTGCCTATTCTACTTCGTCCGTGCAAATGTTGCAATGTATGAAGCACTTCGATCGCAAAGGCTTGTATCCTTCCCTCCTCTATGCCTGTCCTTTTCGCATCTGTTGTGCGTGTGGTTGCCCAGGCGCTATTCAAAACGATGAAGGCAGCTTTGCCAGGGCCTTTCACCTTCATTCTCCCTTCCACGAATGAGGCAAGACGTGTTGTATACCGTACGCAGAATAAGGTACCACACCCCCTTGACCGATTTTCAGATCTCGAAGACTCTCTGGAACAAAAAATCAGCGACGGTGCCGAAAATGCCGGCGTTAGCACCGCCGCGTCCAGAGAGCTTTTCCGAAAACGTACCATTTGTTCTTGGCACATCCTCTTCGTCGTGGAGTAATCGAGCTTCGAAAATCGGTCCAGGGGGGGCGGATCTTATTGCAACGCGCGGTCGTCATGCGAAAACACGAGCGAAATGGTTTGGTCCCCCTCGGATGCCACAAACAGCACCACGACTGGAAGCTGGGACAAGAGCAAAACCCGCAACGCTACGCCCCTGCGGTTCAAACCGAGATGTATGCGTACATTGTCCGCCGTTCTGCTTAAAAACTGGTGTCTCCCAAGACCTGCATGTCAAGGCACCGACATCCCAGTTGGGTGGACCTCTCATGCCTGAGGGTCTCAGATCACAAAACAATAAAGTCGAACTTGCAATCAGCAGGCTATGCCGCCCGAGACAGTGACCAATGGCGGTGATATGTATCTATTATTGCCGGTGCGGGTTACACCCGCAATATACGAGGTGTGTTATGTCGCGCTGATGTCGTATTTACGATGTGTTGGGTTTCGGCCCCCCTGCGCAGAATGCGAAAGCTGTGCAGGGCGGGCGACAGTCTCCGAATGTTGCGTTTTGCTTTCGTACTGTAGCAACAGATTGCAGAGTCGATGTTTTTTTTTTGTGTGGGCTATTGGCTCCTCTTGTGCAGGTTCCGAGGATGCTGATCGAGCACAAGCACCACAAGAAGACCTGGAAACGGAAAGAGATCGGCATCAGGCTGCCGAACGCCCCGGTCCTTCTCGATCTATTGCAACAGCTGGACGGGTAAGCTATGCGGGCAGCGCTACTCACAGGCTGTGGCTTCTGCGACGTGTCTTGATGAGAGTTACAGGTCTTGCGTCTTACGTATGGACGCACGTAGGTTGCTGCTATGAGCACGTCTGTTCCCTAGCGGATCTCATCGACACGACTGCTGCCCGACACGTGCGGTGCAATTTCGAAGGTGTGGGCACCTCAGAGGGCGTAGCCCGCGGTGCCGTGCAATACGGTCGAGAGTGTCACGACATCCTAGTATGATGTAGACGACGGTCAACCTGCCAGAGCAGTTTCAAAGGGATGTCGGTGTCACCTCCACCTTGTTCGGGACTCCCAACCTACTTTTTATGCAATGCTGCTACTGTTCCTGTGCTCGTGAATTTTTTTATGGGCGGAGGGCCCACCACCATCACGCTTGCCCGCCTACATCATACAAACCTCAAGCACATCTCACAACGTGTGGTTGCGGGGGAAGAACCTGCATCCCGTCCCTATCTCCCTCTTTCTCTTTCCCTGTCTCTGTCTATCTGCCTCCCCCCCCCCTCCCAGAAGAGGAATCGAAGGCAGACGTTGGGAACGTAGAACTAGAAAAGGAGTTCACTGAGGACGAGGTTGAGGCGTGTGTGGACAAGCTGCAGTGCCACAAGGCAGCAGGGGCGGATGGGATAGTCAACGAGTTCATGAAGTTTGGGGGGAAGGGGATGATCCAGCTGATGGTACTGCTGTACAACTGGGTGTGGAAACACGAGTATGCGCCAAGTAGATGGAGGGAAGGAGTGGTTGTGAGCTTGTTTAAGAAAGGAGACAAGACTGGCCCAGGAAACTACAGGGGGATCTCACTGTTCAACATAGAAGGAAAAGTGTTCTGTAAGCTGCTGAACGATATGGATAGTGGGCGTATTGGAGAAGGAACATAGCATAAGTGAGGGCCAGGCAGGTTTCCGAAAGAAGAGGGGGTGCGTAGACCACGCATTCACGGTAGGGAGAATCATGCAAGGTAGAAAGAGGGCGGGAAAGCCGACGTACTGCTTCTTCCTGGACATGACAAACGCATACGATACCGTATGGAGAATGGGCTGTGGAAACAATTGTCCAAGTACAGGATCAAGGGGGAAATGTGGAGAGTGCTGAAGAAGATGACAGAGTGTACGAAAAGCGCGGTCATGCTAGACGGATAACTGTCTAAATTCTTCGACATTGAGCAGGGGGTCCCACACGGTTGCACGCTGTCCCCGGCATTGTTCCAGGTGTTCATCAACGATCTGTGGGAAGTCGTAGAGGCAGTCCGGAAGGGAGTATAAGTAGGGGACACGGAATGCTGTTTGCGGATGATTTTGTTGGTATGTCGGACACCCCTGAGGGACTGCAACTGCAAATTGACGCGGCGAAGAAGTTTTACTGATAAGTGGAGATTGTCTGCCAACGTTAAGAACAACGTTAAGAAGAGTGCCGTCATGGTATGCAACGAGGACAGGGAGGAACCAGTAGAATATAGATGGAAGTGGGGGATCGAGGAGATTGTAGTAGTGGACCAGTACACATACCTCGGAGTAGAGATCGCAAGAGACTGCTCTTGGGATGCACACATGTCCAAGGTAGCGGAAAAGGGCAAAGCACGAGCAGGGAAGCTGCACCCAATACTCGCAAACCGGCACCTCGATACACGCATCAAATTGATCGTTTTGACGAGCGAGCGTAATCGTACCGCCGCTAGAGTACGCCGGAGAAGTATGGGAAGGAAATAAGAAGGTAGTGAAAGAACTCGAGGCGGCGCAGATGAAAGCAGCGAAATCATCCTAGGATGCTCCAAGCGCACAAGTAATGCAGCCGTAAGGGCAGAATTGGGGATCCAATCCCTACGGTCGGGAAGAGACGCACGGAAGCTGAGATGGCAGTATCGCATGTGCGGGATGGGAGAGGAGAGGTTGCTGAGAATAGTATGGGGGGCGACGTGAGCAAACAAAACGAGGGGTAGACAACCCACGGAATGGGTCAAGGTTGTAGAGGACGTATGGAAGGGGTTAGACATCGACGAAGATGAAACGCTGGAAACGGAGGGTCTACAGGGGTTCAAGGAGAAGATATCTGTTGCTTGTACCGAGAGAGAAGAACAGAATCTAAGGAAAGAAACCAAGGATAAGGAGGGTCTAGAAGTGTACGGAATGTTGAAAGAAGGAATAGGGTTCAAGGATTACCTACATCGACCAATGGATGCAGGGACAAAGCTTAGGTCAAAGTCAGGACCGGGGACATAGGCCTTCGAGAACGTCGACGAAGACATAGGACGGTAGACGACGAAGACGACACGTTCAAATGTGATTGGGGCTTCGAATGCGAAGACCGTGTTCATGTAGTCGCGGAATGTCCGTGGTACGAAGAGGAGAGGGAAGTGTACATGCCTGAGCTGGGAAAAATACAAGGGACGTACAGGGAGATATTTGAGGCATGGAATAGAGAGGAGAGGACGGTAGCTGTACGGGGGAGTAGGAAGTGGTTTGAAACGGCGGGAAGGGATACCGTTAGGATAGACAAACTAGGAAAACATTTT
>FN649750.1:2869046-2882219 GCA_000310025.1 Ectocarpus siliculosus | reverse complement strand
ACACGGACAGCGAGTACTGCTTCGATTTAGCGGGCAGTGCCTCCTCCCCCGTGTATCCGCTGGGGTTCGACGAATGCCCCCCGACCGCCGCCGCTGCTGCTATCGACGAGAGCGGAACGGCCTCGCCGAACGGCAAGAAGAAGCCGCGAGCGAGAGACGATGACGAGGAGGAGAGGGCGAGCAAGAAGCAGCGGCGGAACGTGGTGACCGTGAAGCTGGCCCGATCGCAGATGCCGTCGCGGTGGGCGGCGCCGCCGCCGCCGTTCGAGACGTGCCTCAGGGACGTCCGACCCGCTGACAAGCTTGGCGGTCGGGCTAGCGGCGGTCGCGCGTGCGGTGGGGGCGGGGACGATGCGGCCGCCGCGGCGGCCGCCAGCATGCTCGGGCTCGGCGAGGGGGACGTTGTCGACGCGAAGAACTGGCTGAGCTCGGGTTTCATCGACGTGGTCATGGCCAAGTTCGCCCGCACGTACACGAACGTCCACTTCATGCCGATCGACTTCGCCGTGCTGTGCCTGAACGGGTGGGGCGCTCCGGACACGCCTCCTCCTGCCGCCGCCGCCGCCGCCGCCGCCGCCGCCGCCGCTTCAGGTGGCGACGCCGGGGCTAGCGAGAGCGGCGGAGATGGCGGAGGGGCCGAAGCGGCGACGGCCGCCAACGCTGCCGCCGCCGGTGCCGCCAACGCCGCTCTCGCCGACCAGAGCATGGTCTTCAAGGACGTCCTCGGCAGGCCGATCGTGTACTCGGAGAAGCGGCCGGTGATCTTCCTGACCCACGTCAACAACGTCCACTGGAACCTCCTCCGTGTGGAGCACGACCCCGTTCCCGAGCTGCAGCTGTTCGAGCCGATGGGGAAGCCGCCGCGCCGGCAGGGGGGGTCGCGGTACACCCAACAGCAGGCCGCGGGTGGGGGCGGCGGCGGGGCCCCCGGCGGGCGGAGCACCGGCTTCCGCTGCATCCCGAAAGAGGTGAGAGTGGTTGAAGTAGTTATGAGGCCGTCGGCCGCGTGGTACCAAGGGTGTGTGTGTCATATTTGGTCGTTCTTGTTTTCCCAGGCGCTTCGGGCATGGTACGTCAAGTCTCCTTCCTCAGTTTGTCTGTTTTTCCGACTTGTGGCAACTATTGCTTGCTTGCTCGTGTGTGTAGCCTAGTGTAGGGTTGTGTGTGTCTCATGTGTTCATTCGCTATGTAAAGCCTTCTCTTGGGCTTGTACGCTTAGAAGCTACCCCGGCCGGCGCAGATCCGCCCCCTTCCTATAAAGCAGCCAGTTAAGAACACGGTCTATGATGAGTGCAATACACGCTTCGTTCGCGCCACAAGAGGTTGCCTCAATTATGCAGCTTTCGTATCCGAAGCTCTCTTGTCCTGACGAAAACGGTTTTTTTTCTCGCCCCCGCCCCACAGGTGTACCGTTGGCTGGACGCCGTGTGGCCGTTGCGCTCCGGGGGGGAAATCCGCGGCGGGAGTTGCAGCAGTGGCAGCGGGGGGTCGAAGAGGAAAGCCCCCAGCCCTACGCCGTCGCACGAAGGCTGGGCCTCGCGCGCGTACTCGGCCATCACGCGGCAGCAGCAGACGACCGGGTTCGACTGCGGCGTGGCCTCCTTGCTGTACGCGGAGAAGTGCGGGCAGGGGCAGATGCGCGAGGACGTTGACGCGTGGACTACCCAGGCGGATATGACGGAGTACAGGCGCGCGCTTCAGCGCTACGTTGAGGAGGTCCTGCGCCAAGAAGAGGACCCCCCGACATCGTCCGGCCGTCCATGGAGCCCCGATGATGGGGCGGCATCGCCTGAGGTGGTGGTGGTTGACCCACCGCTGCCGCTGCCGGCCTCCGCTCCGCTTCCCCCTGCTGCCGCGGTGGCGGTGCCGGCGACGACGGCCTCGGCCCCGTTGTCGCTGTCGTAGGGATGATTTGAGAGTCGTTGTAACCCTGAGGGTTGAAGACTTGTTAGTCCCCTAGCTAGCATGTCACGGGATGCAGAAAGGGGTGCTTTGCTCCCTGCAGCTAGGCATTTTCGTGTCCAGGTTTTTTATGTTTGCTGTGGGGTGGGTTTTTGTGTCCAACTGGCCGGCTGCGTGTATGCGCGTCCCCGGATTGGTGTAGTGGCGTTTTTGCTTTTGTTTTTGCACGTGGGGGGGAGAGGATGCTGTTTGTTCCTAGCGGTGTGCCTTTCTGCTGTGTGGAAGGTCACTTCCACATGTTTGAAGAAGGAAGCCCGCCTGGTTCAGCTGGTAGGTAGGGTGTTACAAGCGGCAAACACCGTGACGTTTCGCTCTGTAAATAAAGTGTTTTCCCAGTGATCGGAACAGCAGCATGGCCGGCGGTCCGCTGTTTGCTGCGGCCGTATTGTGTTGGTTTCTTGTAGGTGGAGGCTTTGACGGAGGCGGAAGACAGCAGGAGAGAGGACAGTTTGGAGGAACTGCTGTAGAAGCTCACAACAGTGTTGTCGTGCATGCCGGAAGCAAGGGCAGCGAAACAGGAGCGTACAGGGAGGATGGAAGATGGTAGTGTTCTCATGCTTGCGGCAAGCGACCCTCGTCACGGGTTGCTCTTCGTGGTGAAACGCGAAGGCTCCGCGCAGAGGTCGCCGGCAGCGATCGGCAAGCGGATGGATATTCTCGCTCTGTTTACGATTTTCCGGGGCATTGCAAGAAGATTTGGCGAGATCCTTGTGGAACGGCTGTTTACATCCTCACGATGCTGCTGCACCTGGAGTTCATTGTACATTTCATCCAGCAGATGGGTGTGAGGGGGAAGAGCGACTTAGGGTCCCGTGCTTCACTTGGTAAAACTTGTAGTGGGTGTTGTCTCAGCTAGCCAACTTGGCAGAGACGGCGGTGGTGTGGTACGCGAGTTTTCGTCCGCGCGCTGCGGCTGAGGCGCGCGCCGTCTTTGCGGTAGGTAGCAGAGTGTTTCGTATCATATCCTATCCAAGTCGGCAACCGGTGGTGTTCGTGTGTAGAGGCTTTTTTTAACGGTAACGGTGGGAGTTACGGCTCTTGCATACGCTGGGGATTGGGTGCATGCGGCAGGCGCTCGTGCGAGGGGGAATCACCCCAGTGCGGGATGGTAGGCGTAGTGAACATGACTCGATTTGTGTATCAGTCCGCCCTCCTCGTAGTTGCGGGCGGCATATAGGTGTTAAGCGTAGGAGCAGTTACCTTGTGGTCGTCCTGTCGGTCATTTGCGAACTGCTGTGTTGGTACCTCTGCTTGGATAAAGGTTGCGCTGCAATTGCGCTGTCGGTCCGTTGCGCTGCGGCGTGTCTATGCAAGCGATATGGACATGAACTATTTGTTTTGTGTTGTGCATTGGTTAACAAAGGGGTCGACAGGAGACAGAAGTAGCCACCTGTCCTTCATTCGAAACCAAACACGAGGGAGAAGACTCAAGTATATACGCACGTCCACGCCCGTGGACCCACGCTGCGCCGGCGCATCGTAGCAAGTACATCTGTCGAGGCCACTGCGCCAAGGCATGTCAAGATAGCGAGTAAACCGACGGACTCCAAAACTCCAACGACACATCATTACAAGGAGAAATGCCCTCGAACCCGCACGCTGCCGCAACTTTCCCCGACAAGGGGCAACAACATACACCGCCCCGCCGGCCTGCGGAGTCTGCGACGCCCGCTCCCATCCGGAGAACGGGGTCTACGTATCACAACGACGGCGAACGACACGACCTACTACTGTACGTACTATTGCCTAACACGAACGGTGTGGGGCTCCCCAAAGTTGGCCCCCTCCTTCAGAGGCACCTCGCAGTTCTCCAAGTCTTTGGGCGTTATGGCGAGGGGGTACTTCCACTCTGCCACCGCCGCCCCGTCCGCCGCTCCCGCCATGTCCAGACACGACATCACCAGCTGGACGGCGGGGCTCGCGGGCACGATCTTGCCGATGATCGGGGGCTCCGTGACGTACTTGGGGGGTTTGCCCCACTCCCCCGGCTTGGTGGTCTTGAGCTTTAGAGCGCCGAGAAGGTCTATCCAGAGCGTGTTCGCGATCGGCTCTCTGCGTTGGTTGGTTGTTGGTTGCGGTGAGGGGGGCAAGTCAGGACATTGGATAACGCTACATTTTCAGGGGCGAAAGGGGTTCGGGCGTCGGCGGACTAATAATAGACGACAAAGTTTGGACCAAGCACGAAAAAACGCATGATGAAAGAACGGCCCGTTTGCGGGCGAAAACCGGCCCGACGAAAAAATTCGACGCTTCACTTTTGTTTGCCGACAACCACCTCTCGTTGGTCACAAAAAAGCGAGCAGCTTCAACCTAACCGTACAACTCCCAGTAGGGCTGAGAATTGGGTTTGATTTCGGATTCTACAAGCCCTGTCTAACCGGGGCAGTGCCCCAAAGCCACCTTCCGCTTTAGCCTGCGCCGCAAACAGCCGCACAGCAGTAGCGCACGATCGCTTTAGCCCGCCACAGCCGCACAGCAGTACAGCGCACGAGCTGCGGGCCCTAGAGCAAGGTGCCAACCAGCAGTCACACGTCAAAAAAAGTAAACTCGTTCGGGAGGTGCTGCCGGGGTGGGGGAAGTCGCAAATAACCTGTCCCACGGATGCCTGCGGTGACGGCGCGTGGTCACAGCGCGACAACAACGGGCCTGTTTTTCCGATCTGGACTGATCTGATTATCTGTCTTTGCATACCTGTACGTGAGCCCCTTAACGTGTCGTTCCACCTTGGCTCGAGTCTCCTCGCTGCACTTGAAGTTGACGGGGATCAACATGATCTCGTTGCACCTTCCGCGAGTTAGAGAGAAACGGTCGACGGGAACAAACAAGACGCGCGGGACGATGTGTTGGTTCTGACGTTAGTTTCGTACTCTATGAGTTGAGCAATATTTTCTAATACGAAGCGTGAACTCGAACGTATTTTCTCAAGACAAAATGCGGCCACGGAAAGAACTGCCCGTGCATCGACGTTTCTTTATATCTAAGCTTGTTTGTAGTGGCCAGGTCAGAAAAAAATCCTTCGCACTCACTTTGATCGTAGTATCCGCTCATCAAACCGCCGGAGCTTGATCCCCGTATAGGTCACCTCTGCGACGTGCGGCGTCCCGAATCGATCCGCCACCACCACCCCAGCGTGGTCGAAGCGAGAATCGAACACGCTACGCTTCATCACGCTCAACGCCGCCCCTGCGGGCTGCGCGCACGGCACCGACGGGGAAAGAATCGAGGAAGAAAAGCAAGGGTAGTAAGAAACACGCGCGCATGCACCAACCGTACGCAGGCAAGGGGGTTTTGTGGAGGAACGTATGGACCACAAGTCAGCACGTTGGGTCTTTCATGTGCAGACAGGAACACCGCCACCACCATCACCAACAACAATAACATTGCAACAAATAAAATCAACAAAAGCAACAACGACACCACCACCCACATTAACAACAACAACAACAACAACAACAACAACAACAAACAGCAGCAGCAACTATAACTCCCCGTCGGCCGGGTCTGGAGGCTTGGGTGGGTGGATGAGCCGCTGCATGCCGTTCTCCTTTGGGTGTGTCGTGCGGAAGCAACCTGGCAACCTCGGCGACAACGAACGACACCAGTTCGCGCCAAACGGCATCCGAACCGCCCCTTCCCGGAGAACAAACAAACTGCTCTTGTGGAGAACACGTCAAGACGCGCTTGGACACAAAAAAGCAACACGCGCCGAATGAAAATCCACGGTGAGAGTACGCCACACAATCCAGTGAACCTATTGCGACACGCACGGGTAGTTCAGAGCCGGCTCGCGCGAAGAGTCCACATCAAACACAGAGAGGCCCGCCTCGTTAGATAATCCGTTTCGTCTCTCACCAGCATCTGTGTCCACCTTCGGCTGAAGAGCAGGACGTCCCCAGTCTTGAGCTGCTCCGTCAGCACGTCATCTGTTCGACAAACAGCGACCATTCGAAAGACACGCGAAGCCAAACGACGCCGAGCACGATCGAGTCACCCGTGGTGACGGTTACACGGCGGGTGGATGACTACACCGGTCGTACTTACAGTGGGTCTCTGTTCCAACATACGGCCGGGGGCCCTCTAAATGTGAGATATATAGGAGTGCGGGTGCAATTGGCTGGCACAGATTAAATAACTGAGGTGGATGATGCATTTGAGTATTGCGGGTGCCCGCAATAGTCAGGCTGAAAGCGCTTGGCGCATACACAGAGGGACCCCGACTGCACTACGAAGAAGTGAGGCACGGGTGGTGCACGTGATGTATCTCGATGGTGGTCGCACTGCTGGTGTAAGCAGCACCATCTAGGATTAGGGACAGAGGTACGGACAATTCGTTCTTCTAACCAGTGCACAGGAGAACAAACAAACGATAAAGTATGCGAGCAGAAGAGCAAGAGCGACTTCGATGACGGCGGTGGCACTCACCGTCTAGAAAGGATCGGATTGGACAACGAAAACATTCCACCAACGTTTTTTCTCTCGGTGCACGATTTCATCCGCCGTCCGTACCTCTGCTACCTAACATAAAAGCAATTCAAACCGGGGGAACTATTTGTCATACTGCCCCTTGTTATTGTGAATTGTTGTGGCTGAAAAAAAGTCACGTTACCATGGAGGCAGTACCTTTCGCAGGGTTTTTCACTTTCGTAAACATGTTGGATAGAGATCATGCAACAGGGGGAGGTGGGATAGGGTTGGGGTTAGGGAATAGGGTCTGCGTACCCCCTCCCTGTTCTATTTCCTCATAACACCATAGTTTCCCGCCCAAAGGCGGTCCCATGGAGGAGATCACGAAGCCGGGGCCTGAGGCCTCCTTGAGTAATATAATAGTATTGTCTGGGGTTGTTGCAGGAGGACTTTCGCTTGCTGCTGGTACCGGGTTTTCCTTTCACTTGCAGTGTTTGGTGGTGTTTTATGCATGCATGCATCCTTCCTTTTCTTTTCTTTTTCGTTCAAGAAAGGGGTACCCCTCGTTGGGTAGGCGTCTTGCGACCACGGACGTTAGTCTACGCAGGAGAATTGATTAATGCAAACACATGGGATAAAGTATTCAATCCGTGCTTTGGGGTTAGGCTTAAGGTTGGGGATAGGGTCTGCGTGCCCCTCTCCCTATTATTTTTCTAGATACTCATGAAATCCTGCGTAGACATCTGCACCAGTTGGATCAGTTTCGGATATTAGAAGACACTGAGCGGAAACCGGGCCTTTCTTCAACGTCGAGACAACAACAACAGCAACAACATCCGGGGTGCAAATACCCCACTGATGGGTAGTCGCAAGCTTGAAGAGCAAGGGAGGGTATTCGTGGGCTCATGGACATTGGTTGGATACCTGTACGTCTGTCGAGCGGCGTGTGTGTCACACAGGTGGTGGAGATTGCGAGGGAGTCGGGGCACCGTGATGATGCACGGGGACCCTCTTGTATAAGGTGAGTTGTGTGCTGGGGGCTGAACTCCCTCTCTTTGGCATGGACAGTTGCCTCCCGCTCGTGACGATAACACACTACTGAAACAAGTACCACTTGATGAAATACACGGAGAAGCTGCAAACCGGCAGAGGAAGCAGTCTCGACTGCTCTCGACTGACCAGCCATCGGCAGGGAGCGGCGGAAGAACGACAGAGAGAGGTTGATGCCGTGTAGGTGACTTAAGATACCACCCCCCCCCCAGACCGACTTTCAAACTCCACCACAAATAAATACTCCACGAACGAGAGGTTGTGAAAAAATCAATCGATGCGTTTTCGGAAAGGTCTCCACGAGATGTTTCCAACGCGCCATTTTCGGCACCGCCACTGCTCTTTCTGCAATGGAGTTAATCGAGCTTTGAAAATCGCTCCAGGGCGAGTGGGGGAGTGATATCTTACTGGGGAGTGGTATCTTATGTGCGGGCGGTACAGCAGTTGCCCAGACCTGTTCAAAACATCCGCTTCTATTTGATCATCCCAAACAGCAACTACGAAGAGCATACATGAATGTCGAGACTTGCACAGCAGATGGTGCGTCAGGTGCGGTGTTCACATGCAGAGTGATTCGGACAAAGCGTGCACTGGCGCGCTCTTGCAGGGTGCGTCATGACGCCGGCTTGCCACAGCAGCAGTATATGCACCGCACGACAAACCTGCTGCTGTTGTAAGCATACACATCATGACATTCCATCCGACAACAACTGCAGTTGCATTCAGCGTTGTTGTCGTTTCCGTTCTTCTACGGCTGCTGTTGCGGGCAGCCTGCTTGAGATGCACCACTCAAAAGCACGCGTGCCTGCAACCTGTCCTCGACACAGCCCACACAAGCACACCTGCAGAGCCTATCGAAAAGCGAACCTCAGCCGGCGCCTTCCGCCTCTCCTTGAGCACGTAGCCGGCCCACAAGCCCACAGCGACAAAGGGAGAGGCGAAAATCGCCGCGCGCTTTGCACGCCGGATCATCATAGGGCTGCTGTGCTTCGCCCACATCCTGCCCGGCGCGACAGAGGGATGATTGCGGAGGCTGACACACTGCCCAGCAGCGTGCGGAGAGGTTCCTGGGACTGCTGTATTTTGTGCTGTCTGCAGTCTGACAATCTCTGACACAGGGGAGGACGGCGATGAGGAATTCATGGGTACGTATAGCATTCGTGTCTGCGATTCCCCTCCCCTAGAAGAGATGAGGGGTGCGGGGTGCCGGCCCAGTGCAGAGCCGAAAGTTAGCGTGGAGCGGCATCGGCAGGGGAAGATCAGGAGACAGCTTGTGAGGTACGGTATGTGTTTTGTAATCCTTTCGTCGAGCCTGTGGCTTTTCTTTCGCGCTTATAAGAATTCCGCCGCTCCGCGCGTCGTCGTGCGGAGACACGGTGTGGAGTGTAAATGCATAATGCACACCTGATCCATCTCACAGCTACAGAGTACCTCCATTACATAGCGGCGAAGGAACACGAACCTACCTACTTAGCTAGCGAGAGGGGGAGATCCTCGCTTAGAGCATCAACGTGCGACATGGGCATTTCACTCTCTGGGTTCGAAAGTCTGTCTGGTGGGCGTTTGTTGCATATGTGAGACATCTCGTGATCTCGTGTGAGAGAACAAACTCCGGGGGGTAGTCTTTGGAGTCCACATAGTGGTCGATACCATTGTATGTTAAGGAAGGAGAAATGGTAGCACAGCAGTTCGCTAGCCTGCGGTCATCCGAAACGTACGTCTTGCGCACAGCCTTATTCCGGCGAGCACCGCTAGCCTACTGTAGCCTGTCTATTCCGGGTTCATCGTATGGAGCAAAGTTCGCTGCTGTTGTAGGGGAACGTGGCGAAAGACTGTCCGTTACCTCGAGTACGCAAAGATGTACCAGGTAGTCTATGCATATGTACTGCTGTACTGCTTGCAGGAGGAGCTCCCTCCAGCTCTGTTCTGTGTTGACCCTGGGGTGGAAAAGGAGCTGTTGATACCGTTAGCGGCATTATTATCTTCCATCTACAAATGTCTGCCAAATATGCCGCGCCGCTCCCGCCTTCTTCGCCCCCTGATTTGCCCCCCATCGTTTCCCCAGTCTTTCGTTTTCGCGATCAACTCGGCGACACGCATTCTAGACTGCGGAAGCCAAAGTCAGCCCACTCGTTTGAACATGAAGTACTTTCACGCAGGGACTGTGAACGTCATCCAACCACAAAGCTTCATGTTCATGCGTTCTAAAAGGGCTTCTTTAGCCGCAGCTTAAAGCGGCGTTTATTTGACAGCATGACGCAAAAATAAAATAAAAAAGCGGATGCCACACACAAAACGCCCGACTAATACCAAACAGCAGTACCCAACACCTTTCTGCTACACCTTCCCAACATAACATATATGAGATACACAAGACAAGCTACCAAACTGTTTTGTTGAGCCTGTTACCCGCAGCAGGGGAGATGTCCCTATATGCTGTCTGGGAAATCGTAGACATACAGGTAGCTTTTTCTGACGCTATGAATTCATTGCTACTCTGTCTCTGACTCTTTTCTATGATGATAGAGATGGATTCGTTGTGTCATATTAAGAAAAATAAAAAAAAAACGGAATATCGACGGGTACCAGCGCGGCGAAGACGAGGATAGTCGTGCCACCGGTAGGCAGCAAACTCGAGGGGGAAAGACTTCAGCACACCTTCACGTTAACAACGTCACAGCACCTTCACGTCAACAAATCTGTGTACATCCCCAATTTTTTCTGCTCTGTTGTTCGCGGAGAACAGCGGGGGCGCGGTGGTCCTCGTTTCGACTATTTTCTGCTGTGGTTGTACCTCGAACGGGTGCGTCTTTTCTCTGTTTTGATGCATATTTGCTGAAAGAGATGGCCAAACCCTTTGTCGCGTTCAAGGAGTCAAGCCACACCCCCCCGGCCGAGGGAGATGTTTTTGTGACTCCGTATCGAAAGCCCTTCAGTTAGAAGGAACGGGCGAGTCAAGCCTGTAGGGTAGTTGGGATCTGCTGGAAACAGCGGTCGAAACATGGGACACCCAAAAAGAATAAAAAACGCGGTGTCCCGAGGCAGTAGTCCTCGCAGGTTTTTCAGGGCACGCAAACATACTGGAAAAAGTAGAATCAGCGAAGTAGGGGTTAGGGTCTGCGTGCCCCCTGCCTGGTCTTCATCTTAGTAACGTAATAACCCTACTACATGTGCGTAAGCAGTCCTCCCGAGGACCCAGCAATAAGTGGTTCTTGGCGTGTTTTTCAGCGAACCCCACCCCGATTTGTTTGTTTTTCTGTCTCTGTGCAGAAAGGAGGAGGCTGGAAAGAGAGCGCCGCGCTGCTCGGTGTGTGCGTCGCTGTCCGAGTTCGTGAGGAGGAAGCAGGAGACAAACGCCAACGCGTGTTCCAGGCAAACGGTCGTTAGGAAGGCGGGGTGTTTCTTTCCACGGGGGGCTCTCTCTTTCTACACGGTTGTGCCTTTTACCTTGGCGGAAACCTCGCAGCGTTGTAAGGACAAACAAGCAGGCGTGCGGACATCATCACAACCGCCACCACGAAAGCGTAGGGACCAGCGCCAACAACCACCACCACCAGGCGGCGCAATGTCTTCCGCTTCGTGCTTCGGGACGCTTTTCCGCCCGGTCCAGCACCCGACGACTTCCGCGCTCCTGTGCGTCATCCTCGTCCTCTCTGCAGCCGCTGGTCTGGGGTGGCGGCATTCCTTGAGCCTCATCTGGAACCACACCTTCATGACGCAGTTCTACTTTTGGTGAGGACCTGACGTGACAGTCCCGCGAGACCTGTGTGTTGTACCGTAAGTGACGCGAGATACCACACACCCTGGACTGATGTTCAATGTTCGATTTCCCCACGGCAGAAACAGTTACGGTGCGGAAAATGGTGAGGACCCAACCTGACAGTCCCGCGAGACCTGTGTGTTGTACCGTAGGTGACACGAGATACCACTCCCCCTGGACTGATGTTCAAAGCTTGATTTCCCCACAGCAGAAACAGAAACGGTGCGGAAAATGGCTTGCGTCGGAACCATCTCTTCCGAAAACGGATCGTTTGACTCATTCATCCTCTTGGCTGTGGAGTAACGGAGCTGTGATAATCGATCCAGGGGGTGTGACATCTAACGCCACCCACGGTATGTGGCCGAAGCCTCGATTTTCCCACCGACGATGACAACGCTCTCTAAGAGTGCGCTGATCTCTGGCCAGTGAACCTTTTTTTCTGCCCATCTTGCTTCCTGCAGCCGGTATTACTGCCGTCTTCGCGGAACCCAACACGAAGGAGCAAGACAGACCTTAGGTGTCCCGTTCGCTTCCCTGGCTTACAGCCGCGTTGTTGGTCCCTGTGTAAGGCGCCAAGGGTTCATCGTTGGCTGGCTCACGGAGCGAGGGGCGGCGTTGAAAGGGTCTTGGCTAGCCTACGAAGCTATTGCATGCGGGCGTAGGAGGGGCATCGCGTCTCGAACAGATACCAAATATTGTTGTCGGGCGGCGGGACTTTGAGAAGTTGTCAAATTTGTTTCCCCGCTCTTATGACCAACACCAAACACTAAGCCCATCGCTTGCCGCTCAACTCCGGCCTTCCGTAACGTACGTAGTCCGTAGTCCGTTACTGCACCGTTCGCTCGCCCTCTGTTTCTCATCGGTTGGTTACTGATGCAAGTACGCTTCTTCTCTCGCTCGTTCATTTGTGTCATGACGCGTTTTTTTTTTTTTTATTGTGGTTCAGGAACGTGTTGACAGGAAGCTTCGTGGAGACTTCGGTGTTCAAGCTCGTGGCTTCTCTGATTGGGTGAGCGATAAACGGCGATCCTTCGTTTCGTTTTTTTTTTGTGTGTGTTGTCTTGAATGATACAATTGTCGATTGTCGCATGTTTGTGGCTGGTTTGTGGTGTGGCTACATATGTTTTGGCGCATGTGGGCTCTTTTCCTGAGCTTGTACGGTGAGCGTCGAAGCAATGAAACGATCGTCGAGCGATGTTTGCCATGGGCCCTTAAGGTTCACGCAGAAACCGCGAGGAGCGATATCGGCAGCACGGGGGTTGGAAGGGGGCTTGGGAGGAGAAGGAGAAATGTCAACAGTGCCTGATAGCACCGCTTTGTCGCGACCTGCACGCTCCGGATTAAGAGACAGGAACGGTACCAACAGACAGAACACCTGGACGTCAAGCCTACCAAGGCCTACTACACTTGTGTTCGTTTCGTACTCCTTCACATGCCGTTGCTGCTTTCACAATCCTCCTTGTTGTTGTTGTTGTTGTTGTTGTCTTCTCGTGGAAAACCGTTCCGTTCTCTCTACCCAGTACCTTCTTCTATCCGTACTAGTCATAACACTTGACGGGGTCGATTCCCGTGGTGACAGGCTAACTTACCCAAGAAAGGTAAACGAAAATAGTATGGGCCCGCATTCGCTAACTGAGAGGGTGTGTGCGTTGTGTGCGGCGCAACTTCAGGGTGGCGGGCCTGGGTCCGGCGGCCGAGGACTCCCTCGGGCACCTGGGGCTCGGAGCGTTCGTTCTCTGCGTGGGCCTCGTGTCTGGCTTCGTCACCTCGTGCGGGATCTTCATGGGCTACATCGTCACTCGACAGGAATACCTCCTCGATTTGGTGAGACAGAGAGAGAGACGAAAAGGGAATCGGGGGGGATGCCTCGTCGATTTGGCGAGAGAGAGAGAGAGAGAGGGAGGCAGATAGAGACAGAGAGAGACAGAGACAGAGACAGAGACAGAGACAGAGACAGACAGACAGACAGACAGACAGAGAGAGAGAGAGAGAGAGAA
>FN649750.1:2849539-2866123 GCA_000310025.1 Ectocarpus siliculosus | reverse complement strand
GGGGGCTTCCGACCACTCGGCATTGCCAAAAGGCAAGGGGGCTTTTTTTTTGGCATGGGGCGCCCCCCCCAACGCGGGGTTTACTGGTGTTAACCATTCTTTTTTTTTGTTTGGGCGGGGAGTTACGGCCCCAAATTTTTCCCCCCCCCACTATAAGCCCCCCTTGGGCGCGGGGGTTTTTTAAAACGCATTCCCCAGAAGGGGCGGGCGGAAGCGAGGGTTATTTCCATTTTTTGGAAGGGGGTTGTTTTTTCACCGCCCCCGGGGGGGGGGAAACCCAATTTTTGGGTCCCCCCCCCCCCCCCCCCCCAAAAGGTGGGTCCCCCTTTTGGGGTCCATTCCCTTGGTCGCAAAGCGATGCCAAAACTCCCCCCCCCCCCCCCCCCCCCCTCCTCGGCGCTTGGTGAATGTAGTGTCCTGGGGGCCCCGTCAGGCGATGTGACGGAGGATTTCCAGCTGGTCAACTTCTTCCCCTTGCCGTGTCGCAGGTGAGGCGGGAGATGTGTCTCCTCTCTACTAGAGAATCCCGTTTGACTGTGGTGTTTTATCCCGAACAGGTACAGTAGTCTTTCTTGTCTTCTTTTTTTTTCTGCAAAAGGTAACACGAGCGGCTTTTTCGTTGTCAGGAGGTAAAACCCGGACTGCCTTCGCGGGAACTAAAGTAACATAAGGAAATAGAACTGGGAGGGGGGACGCAGACCGTATTCACTAACCGTAACCCTAACCCAACTTCCCCGATTGTATGCTTTATCCAACATGTTTGCTGAATAGTAAAAAACTGCGAAGGCTAAAACCCAGCAGTAACGATTTCGGCAAATCAGAGATTTACGCAAATAGTGTCAAGGTCCCTCCGCTCGAAGAGGTTTTGCACGCCTGTGTGGAGTTTACGCCGGGGCGCACAACGCTGCAACAGGTCGCCCTACCGTCGGCTGTGTCCGAAGGACTCACTGAACCCAACAAACTTGAACGTCGTCGCGTTGCTTGGAGTAGTGAATCGCCGCGGGTGCAAGATGGTTGGCCATCCTGGTCTATGGAAAACCCCACGTGTACCAACCCGGTGTAACACCTTTGAGATGGTGTTAAGAGGGGCCATCTTGATTGGGTGGGTGGTGCTGAGTTGCGGTACCCCCTCCCGCACCCCCCCCCCCATCTCTGTTCTGGCCCGTGTTGAAAGAGCTTGAGCATGGAGGAGCGGTGATTTGACAGCTAGAAGGGACATGGGAAAATGGGAGCATCTCTCGCCGCGCACTCGGCGTTCCCCCTTCCCCTTTGGCCTCTTTTTTCTTGAAAACATCAAAAAAGGATAAACACACACGCGTGCTAGCGCGGTCGATGCTAATCAAAGAGGCACACATGCACATACAGGGGACCTTGGTTTTTTCCCGCTGGCACCAATGTCTTTCCGTTGGTGAGCCGGTCAAACATGGTTGATGCCGCCGAATAACAACACGTGATATACATAAACTCAAACGAATATCAGGGTTGTTAAGCCGATGTGCGACTTCACCTATGGGGTCTTCCTGCTGCTGGGATGCTTCAAGGGGAGGGCGGCCAGGCTACCCGTGTCGGTGGTGGATGGTCAGGGGGGCGTAGACCCTCTGGTCGTGGCAACGCTCCCGACTCCCGCGGTAAGGCTGGCTCGAGGCGCTCCAGCGGTAGCAGCGGACCCTGACTTGTGACATGGCGTTTCGACTTTGTTGTGTGTGGGGGGGGGTGTACTCATAGCCGTGCATGCCGTAGTCGTTAGACCGTTGACCTCGCATCCCTACAAAGCCGGGATGGAGCACGCCGGGTTCTCACCGGACCAGGCTCTCACATCACCAAGCGCGAAGTTGTGTTGGGGGGGGGGGTATCTTGCGCTATGCACTCCGACTCCCTCGGTAGCAATGCGCCCTGACGTGCAACATAAGCTTTTGGCTTCTTGGTTATCGTGTGGTTATCGTGGGGTGGTAGGGGGGCTGGTATCTTGCGTTATTCCCTCCGACTCCGGCGGTGAGGGAGGGCTGGCTCGAGGCGCTCCAGCCGTAGCAGCGCGCCCTGACTTGTGATATCGCGTTTCGGGTCCTGTGTTGTGGGTGGGGCAGGGTTATCGTGCGCTATGCCCTGCTAAAAAAAGCCGTGTCGAAGGTGCTTTGTCAGAAGTGAGTGTTTTTCGTCCTCTGCTGATCTGATCGTACTTTTATTTGGTATGTTGGGCTCATGTAGACCCAAAAACAATAGTTCCACCCGCCTGGGGTGGAATGGTGTGTGGGGCGCATTACCCCCTGTGGGTGGGTGTGCTATCTCACGTATTTACACGGCGCTAAGGCTAACGGCGACCCTGATACCACCTCTCGCCCGCCCCGCCTCATGAAATTCCTTGGATTTTTTGCCCACGCCGGCAGAGGAAGGACCCTATCGCTGAGCGGCGCCGAGCCAGGGCCATGAAGCTGCTCGATGAGAAGTTCGCCACTCTCAACGCCAAACCGGCCAACAGGTTGGGTGGGGGGGGTGGTTCCGTGGGTGGCGTGCTCGTTGTCGCTGCTGCTGTGCAGCAGCCGGTCGTGTTGAGCCGGGTAGGGGGGGTTGCTGGTTGGCGCTGTTGGTTGTTGACGGCAGCTGTTGTGTTGCCAAGGGCATCATCGCTGTGAGTAAATGCCGCAAACTCTTTCGTCTCTCGAGAGCTGCTCTCTTGTGTGTTTTCCCCTGCCAGTTGGTGTGATTCCTCCGATCTATTGTACGTGCCCTCTGTTTTTGGAGTTTTGTTGCCACGTCTATTCTGAGCTACAGCCGCGGCGTGCTCGTTACCGCTGCTGTGTAGCAGCCAGTCGTATTTGGTCGCGGTGTTAAAATGCTGCCTGTTGTTCTCATTGTAGATGACAGCAGTTTTGTTGCCAAACAAAACTTTTTTCTCGATTTTATCCCCCCCCACCTGACTCACGCCTCCACCGGCGAAAAACCCGGCATATTGCTCCGCCCCGGCATTGTAGGGATGCGAGGTTCATGGTCTACCAACTACGGCATACTCTTACACGAGTGCACACACCCTTACCCCACGCATCGTTGTCCTGCGTATCCCAACATTTTTTGCCTTTCACATTTTTTTTTTTTGTCGTCGAGCAGGTGGGATGACGATGAAGGCTGGGAGGCGGAAAAGGGGGCGGGCTCGACCGCGGCGGCAATCGGACTGGCGCCCCGGAAGCCGGCACTAGCACCACCGGCGAAGGATGCCTCTGTTCCCCAGGCGAGTTCGCGAGCTCCCTCTTGTAGAGCTAAACTCTACCATCCATGTTCTGTGTCGAGCTGCCGACAAGTTTTTTTTTTTTTCCCGTCCAGGCACTATGAAGACTACCAACCACGGCGGCGGAAAAGCTACTTATAAATAGCATCCGCAGCGTATGCTGATGTCGAACTACTGCTGTGTTGTTGTTGTTTTTTAACGCAACGTGTGTCCCCTTGTTTCCGATCAGGCCGGGTAGTAATTTCTGGGGCGTTGAGCTGGAGCAGAACCGAGGTTTCGGTCTAACCCATACATCCCGTGCATGGATTCCCCAGTCTGTTTTGTGATGTTCTACACGTGTGTGCACACGTGTGTGCCAAGGGGGAAGATTGTCGGATGGCGTGTGTGGGTTGAAGGGGGGGGCGCCAACATTTTAAAATCATCCCGTGCTGACTGCTGGAGTATGCAGTGAACACCCCAACACACCGGTCGTGAAGTGCTACAGCACTGCTATGGTCTTGTTGTTCGGCAGCGTGTTGATATCAATAGTTGATATCGAAAGAAACACGATCTGCCCACACCACTTTCTGATTCGACACACTCGATTGTACAAAAACGAAACAACATTTAGCGTCAGTTCTCAAGCACAACGTGTATGCGGTAAGCACTCTGATCCGAAGATACCCGGCTGAAAAGAAAAGCAGGGCAGTTTTTCCCATAGCAGCAACAGCAGCAGCAGCAGCAGCAGCAGCGGTCCTTTCTAATCCTTAACACGGCGGTGGCACGTGTGATACTTTCCTTCACACGCGCCGCTTTTTTTCTGAGCAGGCGAGAGCTGGTGGCGCTATCGGTGCTGGTGGTGCTGAAGAAGACGATGATTGGGGCATGGCGGGCGGCGAGGACAAGGAAGACGACGACGACGACGGGGGGGATGCCGAGGAAGGAGAAGTCAAGTCTGCGGCGCCCCCGAGTACTAGCAGTAGGTGAGATCCGCGTCTATGCCGTAGGTGACGTAAGATACGACACCCCCCAGGACCGCTTTGAAAAGGTCGATTTCTTTTCTTTGTTTTTGGCAACACGTCAAATCAGCGCTTACGGCATCGTGCCACGTACTCCAACCCGATATATTGCGCCCCCAAAACTGAAAAATAAGAATTACCCAACCAAAACAAAAAAACAACAACACCCCAAACCGTATGTACATGTTTAATTGCAATCGAATTACCGTGATCCAAATTCTCCGACCCAAAAAACGCATTCACATTACTATAGGTTGGTGGTGCTTGGAGTGTGTAGGCCTAGGTCGCTCTTCGGTGGTACGCGTTTCTCCATGACGAAGAACATGCATCTACCAGACGATTTGCTTTGGGGAAGCTCTTGTCGAGACGGTTTTAGCGCGCTGCCTTTTTTTCCGGCGCTGCCATTGTTGCCGAGTGGATAGCGCTAGTTCGTGTGTACACAGAGGGAAGAGAGTGCTGAACTCTTCTCTCATTAAAAATCGTAGGCAAAGTACCGCAGGAGGGGAGGGTAGAGAGGGACTCTTCTGTGTGACCACGGGTCGGAATAAACGGCACTAGTAGTGCTGTGAGCGCTGATTTGAAGTGAAGAACAAAAAAAAAAAAATGTTGCTGCTGTGGAGTATTCGATCATTCTGTTTTTTTGGGAGCAGTTGGTGGGTGTGCGTTTGGACGTTTTCCCATGTTTTTTTTTTAGAATACACACAATCCACTGAAAGACTTGTTCCCGTTCGAGATGAAACAACAACAGCAGTCGGAGATTTTTTTCTTTCAAGTTGACCGTTGCTTTTTTGGCCTCTGTCGCGACCCGCCGTCTTCCCGCAGCGCGCAATGGCGCCACGAAGAAAGACAGGCATCGTACTCGTTGTTTGGCGCTTGGGGCTCCCGTGGATACAGGGCAATCGTATGCCTCTCCTCTCCCGTGACCCTAAATGAGACCCTCCCCGTTGGTGCCATGCAACCCTTCGTCGCCCGCCCTGCCTTCCTTTGTGTCCAGCAGATGACGGGTGAACCCCTGTTTCGCGCGTGGTTGACACACTCGAGGACGCGCTCGGTGTGTGTGTGTGTGGAGGGTGGGTGGATGGGTGGGTGGACGGGTCGGTACCCTCACCCGCAGAGGTGGGTGGGCGGGAGGGAGGCATCCCAAGCAGCAGCAGGAATGGCCGCGACGGCGGCGGCGGCGGCGGCGGCGGCGGCGGCGGCGGCGGCCTGTTTTCCTCTTCATGGCGGCGTGGAGGACGTAGGTCGGGAAGCGTGGGGGGGCGGGAGAGAGAGAAATACATACGGTAACTGAGGGCGGAAGACGGAGAGAAAGAGGTCTAGCTAGGTCGGAAGAGCGATTGATCGACACGATAGCTTTTTATTTAATTTTTTTATGCGTCGCTGGAAGCGTGTTCAGGGACAGCAGTGCGGCGTTCGCGGTTTGATTGTAATTGTTGGCTGTCATGTTGTAGTTTTCCTGAAGTGGTATGGTAGACGATTTTCTCGCTCGAACCGGCCAGTAGGGTCGAAGAAGATGAGAACTGGCGCGCTGTCAGCGTGGGTACTCCTGTAAACGCATGCCGTGGCCGTTAGACCGTAGACCTTGCACGCATGCCGTGGTCGTTATACCATTGACCTTGCATCCCTGCAATACGGGGGCGGAGCGGTATGTCGGGTTTTCGCCGGCCCAGGCGACGTTTCATAAGAATGGACCAGAAGCTGGTCATCATCCTTGCGTTTGGTGATACGGGTTTCCATCAGCGGAGGCGGCATTTGTTGTTTCTTGTTACTACGGCATGCACCGCTATGAGTGCACCCCCTGGACCAATTTATAACGGATCGACTACCAACCCTAGTCGGGGCCGACGGCACTCCGTAGAAACGAGCACTTGCCATCTTGACTAAAAACCGGCGAGAGCGCCAGCAGGCCTGGTAGGCATGGGCGGACGGTCGCCGAAAGCAACCAAAGCGGGGCTCCGTGAAATGTTTCGGTGGTCTCGCCTCTGGCTTACTGTCTCACGGGCTGCTGCCCTACTCCAGGACGTACGAATGAAACGATGTATGTGTCTTCGGAAAGAAGAAGGCTCTCGAAGACGCCCTCGGCGCCGTCGCCCCTGCTGTCTCGGATGTGGAGTACTGTAGTCTCGCTTTGCAAACCGGTCCAGGGAATCATGAAATATGTTACGTCGCGTACGATACACATACACATGTAGCAAGGGTTTCGGCTCTTCGTTTCAAGCTGCCTGGAGAACCCCCCCCCCCCCCGCGCGCCGAAAGACTTCCGAAGGTGGGGCTTGAGCTCGTACGCGAAAAAGAGGGCTACCCAGCGCAAAGAGGCAGAAACGAGAGTTGGAATCAGGTTAGGAAGTCCGAGGTGCTTGGGGCCGCGCGAACCCCGGCTTCACCTCCCCCCTTTTTTTGGTTCGTGCTTACACAAGTAGTTTGTCGCTGTTTCGTGTTTGAGAATCGAGATTCTCGACGCGATAGTCTTGTGAGGTGAGTCGAGTCGGACTACAGAGTTACCGTTTTAGCCCTTTCGGGAGGAAAGGGTCCCGGGTATATCTGCGCAACTGTCTTTTGAGCATGTTGGTTTGGTAGCGCGCCTGCTGAAATTATGCGGTGCCAGGCGTTATGCTGGATCGCCACATCGCCACCCTCGAGCCACCTCCGGCGTGTTCGTCCGTAAGTAGACAGCATGTGCTGCGTCTTCACAAATCACCGGCCAGAAGAATACCGCGCATTTCCACAACTGAGAACTTTCAGCCTCTCCGTGTGTGATACAGCTAGCTGCTTGTGAATTTTCAAATTTGCTCTCTGTGCTCTTTTCGCCACGTGCACGGGCGCAGAAAGGGCCCCCATCCATCCCTACTCGAGACCCCGGCCCACGTGTTTCGTATCCATCGGGGCCTCGAGCAGCAAGAAGGACGTGAGAATTAACTTTGTCGGCCGTTGTTTCGCGCTTTTCCCACCCGCAAACCACCACGCTGCCGGCGAGCAGAGAGTTTGTTGCCGACGACACCGAGAGTTTTGACGAAAGAGGGGCACGTGCTCCTAATACAAACATCAGCTCGATTGTCATATTTGTTGGCGTTCTACATGCAGAGACTACAAAACCATACCCAAGGGAAGCGGGGGGAGCGTCCTAGATTATCGAATTGTGGGAAAACCGCATGCCGTTGACCGGGTATCTGGGTCTATCTGTGGTCGCGGTGTTTAGTTGACCAGGGGCAAAGGGGGGAGGCGTGCATCACAATGGCCCCGGGACTCTTTGTTTTCTCTCGACATTTTCTGCCCTCTTTCTCAGTCGCATCTTCGCAACAGGCGAACCGCATGCACGTATGTACGATTATCATGCGGCACGCGCACTCCCAACGATCAAGGTGGAGCTGTTCCCGGAAAAAGCCGTTTCGCCCTACACCCACGTAACGCACAATTGGCAAGAAAACTTATTTCCGCGGCACAACACACGCATGTGACAGCATATGCCGTCGTAGTTGTACTCCTCTACTCTCGCTACATGTAAAAAAGTTCCAAATCCTATCGCATCACACGCACGCAATACTCTTGACCCTCCCCGCCCCCAATGACATGCAAGATATGACGACACCCCCCCCGTTTCGAGATATCTGCCGCGAATCATGGCAAAGGATGGTATTCTACACCACTCGAACAACGAAAACACCGGAAACTATTTTGTTTTTGCTTTTACCCAAGAGCGGGAAACCTTGGGTCTAAATACAAAGATCAAGTCCGTTTGTGGTACTTGGATATAAGTCCGATCTGTGCATCCTCTGTGGGGGATACGCGTATGGGAAGTACCGGTGTGATGGGGTATGCCTGGGATAGCGTAGCACCCAGTCTCAACACCACAGACCGCTGAGGGCGGCAGTGCTACAAACAAAGTCAATCCTTCGTCAAACAAGTCAGGGGCTACCAGTACGGGAATTAACGAAGAATACGGTACCCCTCCGTCACGATTCGTTGCTTCTCAGACCAGGCTCTGCAAACCCTCGCCGTGTCTGGAACCAGCAGCTCATCACTTCACACAAAAAAACGCCCCATCAACTCACGCCCGCCTATATATACTGTAGTAGGAACCCTCCGAGCAAGCACACGAGTTCGGGCAAGAGCCAGCGAGTCACCAACCGGGATGAACGCGAGCTGCCGCCCCCAATAGAGAAAACAACAAGTGTTTTTCACAAGTCTGTTTTCCAGTATTTTTGGTGCGTTCGGAAAACGATTTCCTGCTTCACGCATCCATAAAATACACAAACTTGTCTCGTCCGCTCGAAGGGGAGAGAATATCACACTTGGCCTTCAAATGCCATCCAACGAACGGGATCAAGCCGTTTTTCTTATCCTTCGGGGGGTGTTTTTTTCTCCAAGTATGCTATTGGCAACATGTACACGCCCAAACACTCGCTAGAAAAAGAAACGTCATCTACAACCGCGCGAATGTACCTCACCAAACAACGTGTTTTCTTACACCGAGGGTGGGCCTCTTTACAAGCCTTGACTAACAAAGCTGTGCGTAATTTCCTCTACATTCAACCGACGTTTTTTTCTCGTCGTTCTTTTCCACATGGACAAAACTGATATCCTAACCTGTTTCAGCCGCCGAACCTCCTCTGCAGCACAACCAAGTCCAAAGAAAGGCAACCGAGAAAAAAAAACGCAACTTCACAGAAATGGGCACAGCACGAAAAAGGGTACAACAAGCATGTTTTGCAACGCGCCTCTGTGGAGGACCTTATCGTCGACGAAGTGCCATCCCCCCTCTCCCCCCCTTCTGGTTCATGAAACGTAGCCTGGGCCGGCGAAGCCCGGCTTGTGGTTCCGTCCCGGCATGCGAGGTTTATGGTCTACCGACAATGGCATGAGTTTACACGAATACCCCGTCCTGTCAACCGGCGTTCAAGGATGACCACGCCATGATTGACACTAAAATGCTATATACTCCTTCAGTACCACACACCAACGACACCACCTCGTGGGACACACGCCTCACTTAAGTCTAAAGGTTCTCCTCCGGTAGCAGGCAATGGCTGCCCGCCGCTGCTGTCTAGCCGTGCCACCGCTACAGCATACCACATTGTTGCAGGGCTTCGTTCGACCCCACTATTTCCTCGGCGGGACCCTGGTTCTCTACACCCGCCACGCCGCCACCATGTACACTCCTGTGAAACTCAACCGCGCTTGCTCCTATTCCATGTTCATACCACCAGTCACTTTTCGATTCTCCAGAAAAGAATAAGAAAAACAGGCAAATCGATTTTTCAACATAGGAAGAATAGCCTACTGTAAAACACACACACAGCTTTTTCGTTGAAGGTACAATCAGCTGCTAACCCTATTCCTATTGGCCTAATGCAGAGGAATACAGTATCTTATTCCTAGTGCGCCGCAACCGATACAACATGCACACACAGCAGCGGCGGCTGATACGTTCAACACCGGTATTTCCCGTGCGCTTTCTTTCGGTCGCAAGTCGAGTCGGATCACCAAGCAAGCCATCTTGGAACACCAACATTTCCCCCCCTACCATCAAACACCTTCTTTGTGATTGGGTGCAACTCATAGAGTGAGTGAGTGAGGTGCAAACACACACACAGCAGAGCGTGTACGCGATCGTCCAGACCCGGCCTCGAGACCAAGGCTTCCTTTTTGTTCATTGCTGTGCAACTCCCACCCACAAGGCTGCCCCCACAACAGCAACACCAGCAAAGCACCGACAACGGTGGCAACGCCCCGTGCCACAAGTCGCACCAGCATCACCAGCGGCAGCAATACCAGCGGCAGAAACGACGTCTCTTCCACCGAGAGATGCGCCCACTTGCCTACCCGGTTGCCAAGGGACATGGGCACCCGACTCTGACGGACCGCTAACCTAACCTACACACACACCGCTCACGTGCCTACCTGCTTGCCAAACGACACCCGACTCTGACGGACCAGTAGTGCGCCTAACCTGCACACCCGCCGCAGAGATGGGTGGATCGTATGTAAGCGGCAGAGCGGATCCGTTCTGACCTGGAGGAAACTCTCAGCCAAAGGTCCGGGCGTGCGGTGGGACCGGCTCCCCTCCGCTGGCGCCGTGACCCATCCCGCCCCCGCCCCCGCCCCCGTCATCACCCATGCCCATGGTGTCGTCATCCTCATCCATGTCGTTGGTGGAGAGCTTGGGCATCACGTCCCCTCCGCCAGCACCGCAAGCAGGGGCAGCCCATGCTGAGGGAAGGGTTCTTGACTCCGCCGCTAGCGTAGCCGCGGCCAGCGCCGCCGCTCTGATGTCGGCGTCGTCGGTCGACGCCGAACCGACACTAGTCCCGCCGCCACCGCCGCCGCCCATCACACCGAACGCCGCGGAAGCTCGGCGAGAGGAGTAGCACCCGAACCTTTCCCCCGTATCGACCTCCATACCACCGAGTTCGCCACCCTTGCTTCGGTTGTTGCTGTTGCTGCTGCTCAGGACCGGGACGTAGCCTCCAAACCAGCTCTCCCGAGGCCTGTCTGCGCCGCCGCTGGAGCCCCGTGACCCCACCTCGCCACCACCACCCCCCACCGATCCCGGGGACGAGACCTCATCTGCGTGGGGAAAATCGATATTCTTGGAGCGCCCGCCCGCTTCAGCCGCCTCCGCCGCCGCCCTCTTTTCCTGAGCCTCGTGGGTGTCCCCAAAGGTCGCGAATGAAGCCGCCGCCGCCACCACCGGGGGAGGGCTAGCGTTGGTGTTGGAGCAAGCCGCAGGCGCCGCCCTCGCCGAGGAGAAAGAGGACACGCGTCTGAAAAAGTCGGCGTGATGGTAGTCGGTGGTCGCGGGAGGCTGCTGCTCCTGCTGTAGGGTCATGAACGCTGTCCCGCGATGTCCTCCCACCGCCTCCCCCGCCGCCACCGGTTCCCCCTGCGACGATGACGACGAAAACCGCCGGTTGCTGGACCACGGCGACACGGTCGTGAGGCCGGTCCGCGTCATCTTGCTCCGCCCCGGCGAAGGCGGAGCGGCGGCGGGCGGCGGTCCCGTGCCGAAGACGTACCCCGAGGCGGGAGCCCCATGAGATGGTGCCGGGCTGAGGGATCGCTGGGAGGCACAGCAAGAGGAACGTGTTGCCCGTTGTACGTGGCGCGCGCGCAGGGGGGGTTTAAAACGGGCATGTGCCACCTCTAATGGTGTGATCATGATGATGGTGGACAAATACAAGTACGATTTTGCGCCACGAACCACCATGCTCGAAGGTTGGCGGGGGTGTCTCGCGTCGTTGTGATTTCAGAGGTTCGGTTGCATCGTCCGGTGTGTGTGTGTGTGTGTGTGTGTGTGTGTGTGTGTGTGGCACAAGAGGGAGTCGAGCCCTCCTCTACTGCTGTGTTATCCGCACCCAGGGGCCACCGTCAGTTCGGAGCTCGCCCCGCGATGTCCAAGATACACACACCACTGCTGTCATCATGATGTTCGAGGAAACAACAGCGCCGCTGCTGTGGTAAACAGCGGAACCTAAGCAGCTGCACCGCCCCCCCCTCTGTGTCCACCTCGTTAAACTCGGCGGCCGCGGGCGCATTGCTTTCGGGGCCTTGGGTGGTGTGCGGAAAGATAGCGAGGCGGCGTTCGGTGAGGTGGCGTGGAGGAGACGAGAGGTGATACGATTTGAACGGCGGTGCCTCCGAAATCCAACGATCACTTTGTTGACACGTCTGGGCTCCCCGGGAGGATCCCCCCCAAGGTAACCCGCACACCACGACCAATCTATAGGCTGCCTTTGTCTCCGCTTGGTGCCCAGCCCCACCCCCATCCTACACACACCTTCCTGGGCCTGCGACTGAAGGCGTTGATCGGAGCGATCTCAGGGGAAACCGTTACGTCCATCATCCTCCCTAGCCTAGCCTAGAGGATGGCGAGCACCGCCCGAACCCTTCCACTGCTGGCCCTGGTGCGTTTGGGCGAGGTCGCGTGGAGGTGATGGTTAGATCCGTCTGTCGGCGCCTGGTTGCGTTCAGGGTTGGCCGGGGGGGTCTCCCCGGGGGTCCTCCGAAGTGGACCGAACCAGTAGAGGGTGTACCCCACGTCCTTTCGCGGGGCTGCCGTAATTCCGCCGCACATGTTGCGTCGCAGCGTAGCAGCCCAGCAGCAGTGCATGAGTGCATGCATGGATCGAGGATCGCTGCTGCTGCTGCTGCTGCAGCTGCTGCTGAGGTGTGACTGAGAAAAAAATCGTCAACCTTCCCCTCTTGCAAGAAAAGCTCTGCAGCCTTTGTGCGGTGGTAGAACGCAGTATAACCGGAGTGGGCAACACAGCCAGCGCCGAGGATAGAGCCACTTTTCCAGGAAGAACCTTTGCAGCCAGTCGCAGCAGGCGCCGCTGCAGCCACAGCCACTGCAAACAACTCATGAACGCGAGCGATCTTCCGGTGCACTACCATGACGTGGTGGGCGTCGCGGTCATCATCGGTGAGGTGGGGCACGAGCCGCAAGAGGTCTTCCGCTACCCTTTCTTCAACGAAGGTGATTGTGGACACATTGCTCTCTCTCGTTTAGATTGCGCAAGATATCACCCCCCCCGGAACGATTTTCGAAGCTCGATTCCTCTGCAGCAAAAGCAGCCAGGTTGCCGAAACTAGCGGCGTCGGAACCGTGTCTTTGTGAGCTTTCCGAAGGTACCATAATTTACATTTTGATGTAGGCATCCTCGTGTTCGTGGTGATTATTTAGTCGAGTATTAAGATTGGCACGGGGTGTGTGGTATCTTGTGCAAGCGAACATTAGGTAACCATAATCTCAAGAGAGTCGAATGACCGCGATGACGCTCCTTCTCCGTTCCGCTATACGTATCGCTTGGACCGTACAGCCAGCACGTCGCCCGAACAACCTAGTCGGCCCCACTTCCAGCAGCAGCTATGGCCTGCGTACAGTGACACCGCACATGCACAGCAGTACTGCTGCTGGAGTACATAGCACCCAAGTTTGGAGTTTTCCTCCATCAGGGGAATAACCGGGCGCTGAGGAACGTGCCGCATGCTACAATACTACTCCGTACTCTCTACGAAAGTATGGTATGACATTATATCTCAGGAAAGCTGTGCATGGCTGTAAGATGATGCCTAACACTGGCGCCTACCAATGCCTACTCTAGCTGAAATATGGCCCCACACGATCGCGCTCACGAGATCTCCAAGGTATTGCACCCACAAAGTGCCACAAAGTGACCGGGCGCTGAGGAACGTGCCGCATGCTACAATACTACTCCGTACTCTCTACGAAAGTATGGTATGACATTATATCTAAGGAAAGCTGTGCATGGCTGTAAGATGATGCCTAACACTGGCGCCTACCAATGCCTACTCTAGCTGAAATATGGCCCCACACGATCGCGCTCACGAGATCTCCAAGGTATTGCACCCACAAAGTGCCACAAAGTGCTGCTGTCTTGTGTACACAATACAGGGTTTCACATTAGCACTATTATTGGCACACGAGTCCTGAGGCATTCCTGTCAGTTGACTATTTACTTGGTGCTGCACGCACATGTATCGCTGTAGTTTGGATCACTCCATGGCCGCTGAACCCCTGCCATTAACCCTTCTGAGTCTTCAGGCGTTCTCACTGATCATTGATTGATCATTTGCAAATGCTGGTGTAGTGGCAAGTCGTGGAGTTGCCGCCCTGCAGCCCTTCGCGCCGTGTATTGGCAAGTCCATAGGTAGGTGTGTCTAGATTATTAGCACCCGCGCTAACCGGCTGACCAATGAAGAGACTTCAGTGACAGCGGGTAATATCAAGGTCTCGGGAATGGGAATGGGGCCAATCAATGCCAAATCATGAATCTCTCAACGTATGCACATGTCAATGAACGCGTGTGTGCATACATACATACATACATACATACATACATATGTGTTCTTTCGCAGCACCACACATACACTCGCCCGAACGTAGGAAGCCACTGCTGCAAAGAGCAGAGGGCAGCAAAAGGGAGGGGTATTGCAATCCCTGCCGAAGCCCAGATATCGAGGATGTCGTGGTTCCCAACAATTTGAAAATCGTTCCCAAGATCCAGCAGTCATTGTGTCAGCAGCTACAACGAACGCTACAACAACACTACTACTACTACGGCTGTAGACGAGTAAAACATATCAGCAACACATCCACACTCGTAGCGCCACACATACCACCCTCGCCCGAACCTAGGAAACCACGAGGTACAGGTGTGTGCTGGTGGATGTGCTCGTTTTTTGAAAAACACAGGGGCTCTAGAGAGCTGGCAGGGCACATTTCGGGGGGGGACAGAGAACAGAGAAGTACAGAAGTACAAATACCAGTTATGGTTCTTCACTGATCATTTTGCCCTCTCTGGACTGATCATTTACAATATACCGAAAATAGACTAGTTGAGGCAGCTAGACGACTGATCATTTCAAAGTCTACACAGCTAACCTGCCCTACTGACCGCGGCGCGACCACCCATCAACCCTTCTACGACCCTGTCTGTGGCCACCACCCTGTCGCCGGCTTCTCTCATGGCCTGCAGGTGGAGATAGCTGTTGCGTGTGCAGAAGTACACTGGTGTCTTTCTCTGCACTTCTCTCTCTCCCGCCTCCCGCTCGCTCTCGCTCTCATTTTTTTTTGGCGCAAAATAAAAATCTGACAGTCCAGCCTAGACCCAAAGGGCTTAACTTAACGAGATCTTCAACATTATACTCTCGATTTTCACCCCCCACCCCCCCGAAAACACCACCGCTAGCAATGCCTCCCGTTAGCCTTGGCGCCCTCGTCCCCTAGGAGCCCTCCAAACGACCCCTCCCCTCCCCCCCCCGCCACCCCACCCCACGCGCGCGAAACGTGGAGACCCCGCGCGGCGCTCTCTTGGCCACTTCGATAGAATCCCCCCGAAGATCTTGACGAAGCTGCTCAAGACGACCTTCAGCGGCAGTGGCTTGTCGGGCGAGCTGCTGGAAATTGTGTTCGACGATATCCACCTCATCAGTCGGCCGGTCAACGTGAGTGGTTCATCATGGTTCAGAGCCGTCTTTTTCGGTGACGATTTTTTTTTTTTATTTGTTCATCGGCAGCAGAAGTCACGAGCATTCCTCTTTTTCGTTCTGCTTCTCGCGGGAATCTAATTTGCCTTCCCCATTAGGTCCCAATGCCCGAACCACTCGCCATCGACTGACGTGATCTTGTTTTTCTTACCGAAACACGAAGTTTTGACAAAACACACACACACAACTAATTAATTCATCTGCATCCGCAGACAAGAGTCCGGGAAAAAAATGTGAATCCGTAGCGTTGGCGGACACATTTACCTGTTTTCCTCGATTTCCTCGAGTAGCATGCAGCGATGTCTCCCTTGTGAGGAGCAGGCTCTACGAGACAATCTGGTGGTCATCTTGTGCATCTGACTATGCGTAACATGCCGCGAGCAGCATGCAGCGATGTCTCCCTTGTGGGGACAGGCTGTACGAGACAATTTGGCGGCCATCTTGTGCATCTGACTATGTACAACATATGCCGCCTCCTTGTTTGTGCCTGTCCGCCCCTGCCGTATGGTGTCAACGATTCAGCTGTTTCGAGGAGGTGGAGATGATCGAACCGAGATGTTCTTCAGTCTCGTCTTCGTGGTCTCATCAGAGGTACGTAGGTGTGTTGTGCCAGAGAGGGAGGGGGGGTCCCGCACATGCCCCAGTCGCCAATGATGGCGAATAATCGTTTTTCTGGCGGTGGTGGTGTACTTCTTGGCGAACGGAGAGAGAGGATACACTGCGAGCACGTGGGTTGCACAGTCGAACATGTCCAATCGGAAAGGAGAAGAGACAGACCAAGAACGCGCAGTTAGTTGCGTGTGGACTTGCTCACACCGTTCCGACGAAGTGAAAACACCAAGAGAAACATCACAGGAAGACGAGAAACGGCACACACCTACTTATGTTGTCCGTGTTATAACGTCTCGAGTTCCTCAGGAGATGAACAAAAACTGGGGGTGTATTTTCCGGTCCCCGCGCCGCATTGACATCGTGACCCCCCCCCTGCCCGCTATGCTAGTATCACATCGGTTCTCCCCAGGTGTATCTTGTGTGTCGGTTGGTTGGCGTGTAATGTTTTTTTATGTTTTGTTCGTTGCACGAAAAACGCTCATTCCACGTCCCTACCTGTTTTCGCCCCCCCGCTCCCGCACCTCTCCCTTGTCGCTTACCTCTTCGTCCTCGTTTTCGCAATGCAAGCCGATACCCAACCGTTGCACCCCACAACACACCTTGTACTCACCATCATCCTATCCCCCCCCCACGCCTCTGCTCACTCTCTACTTTTGTGAGGTCCTAACCCCCCCCCCCCCCCCCCCTCTTTCTTATTTATTTCTCTCCCTTCTTCTATCTACTCCTTCTCTTTTTATTTCTCACTTC
>FN649750.1:2820139-2837961 GCA_000310025.1 Ectocarpus siliculosus | reverse complement strand
CCCCCCCCCCCCCCCCCTCCTTGTTGCACGATGGAGCAGAAGAGTATCTCCTGAGCATTGACGACGGCTCAGAGGCTAGCAGGCTCATGCGAAGGATTGCCCCGCTGCTGCGGGGAAAACTTAGCATGCGGTGAGTTTGAGGGAGGAGGAGGAGGAGGAGGAGGAGGAGGAGGAGGAGAGAGGCCCTGTGGTGATTTGGGGGCGAAGCATGCCGTGTTGTGCTTGCACAACGCTGTCGGGGCAACGCGGGTGTGCTTTGTACTGATGGACTGTCTTTGTGGAGGTGGGGGGAAGAGGGAAGAGAGAGAGAACGGGCGCTGGGAGGAGAAACAGCGAGGCAAGAGAGACGGAGATACATCCAGACTAGCAGGCGGAGAAGCGCAGGGAGGCGCAGAGAGAGAGAGAGAGAGAGAGAGAGAGAGAGAGGCAAGCAGCAGGGCAGAGAGAGAGGAGAAGGGTAATCACTCACAGGAACCCAGAAGGAAAGTACGTAGGCAACCAATACCAAAGACGTTGGAAGAAGAGGCAGCAAGAGATAGACATGCACACAAGAGAAAAACAAGCACGAGGCTTTTTTAACCTCTTGCGAAGCAGACGAGGAAAACGTTCCCTCCCTCGTGCTCGTCGGCCTAAAGCTTGAGGGAAGGAAATGCTTCGCCTGCTTCAGCCGGTAGCAGTGACGGCACGCCTGCCCTTGAACGGCTAACACCAGGCGGACAAGCAATTGGATGTGGACCGCGAGCAACGCTTACGCTGCACCCGAACCTGCCGCGTGCGTGGTGTGCTTGCTCGCCATGGATACGTAGAGGTACTACTACATCGGGCGACCGCGGCAAATTGGGGACGAGGGGAAACAACGATTTTCCCGTTGCCACCGGAGTCCCTACAGCCCTATCGCTTTCCACAGGATTTGTTGCACTAGCCGCCGCAGCTCTAAGTGCCCCTAGGTTCACTTCGCGAGGACAACCCGCTGTTGATATCCCCCTGTCTGCGCGCCCCCCCGCCCATCCTTGCGTGTTGACGCCGCAGCGAGATCGTCTGGCGCCTCGAGATGACAAGCACCGCGTCCTTGGGGCTTGCCTTGGCCAAGCACGAGCACATCCTGTACGAGGTGTGGCGCCCCGCTCGAGACCCAGATGCGGCGTAATTTTGTTGTTGTTGGTCCTATGTCGGTGCGGGTTGTCGGCTTTAGTCAGGAGGTCCTTGTCTTAGGCATATTCTTTTTTGTCGATCGTTTTGCGGTGACGAGCAGGTTGAGAGCTGTGATCGCCACTGGAATAGAGAGAGGTAGGTAACTGTCTTGAGAGTTGAGCTTGGACACGGTCTGATGCGTTGAATGCGCTTGGGGGTGAATTAGTGCTCACGGGCCGCGCGCTCTACTCGTTTTTGCTTTTCGCGGCAAAGTCGAAAGCACGCCCCACCGACGGAAGCTTGGGGTGTGCCTCGGGTACAGTAGTAACCTAAGCAGGTGTTTGTTATGCGAACTTATTGGATGGAGTATGGAATCGGGGGAATTTCCGGGTTTACGGTAACGGTAACGGTAACGGTTTGGGAGTACATAACCCCTCCGTCTCTGCTCCACGGATAAAGCTCTATTTCTTCGCGTGGGCACTCCCTCGGGTGGAAAGGCCCGTCTTCCTGCCCTATATACCCCGCCCCGTCTTGAGTGGGGCGCGGAGGTGGCGAAACGGCAGGGACCAGGCTGGCGCGTAGAACAGACTGCTGTACGGAATCCCTGTGAAAATGGATTGGCTACAACCAGGAGGTAGTCGATTGCTGTTCTAGATGCGGGTTGGGGCCAATCGGGGGGCGCGGGCGGCCCGAGAACCATGTGCGTTGAGGGTGTACCTCAAGCGTTTTGCAAGGTTTAAGCGCCGCGTTCCAGGTACCTGGGGGGAGTATGCATGCAGTACTTCTATGTGGCATTGGGGTATTCCTCCAACACGTGCGCGTCTGGTATTTTAAGGTAAGTGGGTACCCAGTCGGCTCTTTGAGTGATCTGGAAATTTGGGCCCAACCCCCCCCCCGCTCCACGGAGGGAAAAAGAAAGGTACAATCCGTAGGGCCCCTGGTATGTTTCCCGTGGTTGTAGGACGCACGAAACTTTGAGAACAAATGTTCCTCGGAACACCTCGAGGTGTTTTTCATTCTTGTGCACAACCGCCTGCGGTCTGTAGGCCTGTTTTGGTAGGGTTGGGGTTCTAGAGATTTGGTCGGTGGGGCTTTCCCCGTCCGCCTTGCATCCCGCGGCCAGGCATGCCGGCGCGTTCATGACGCTGATGGCCTTGTTGTTTGGAAAAATGGCATACTCCCAAGAGGGGTGTTGGAGGTCCAATAGAGGCCGCCCATCGGGGGCACGTGCCACCAAGGCTCGGTGCGCAGCGTTTGACTGGCTGGGTTGCTGTACATCGTGTTTTCCGTTGGTGCTTCCCTTTGCCCCCCCCCCCAGCTTGCTCACCGTTACGGTGTTGGCCTCTCTGAATAGAATAGCTTAGATCCGGGGTCGCACACGGAAAGGCATTCCTCTTGTGTGGAAATATGGTTTGGTTGTGTCTGCGTCTCTGAAGGCCGCGGGATTTTCAACTTGCCCACACACGCGTTTGGGGGCTTCCACTAATAGGACCGCCTCATCTGCGGGGGGATCAACCAACCACATTTTGCGCAGCGGTTCCTTTTTTTTTTACAGCTCCCTGCTTCCATAACCCTACAATTGGTTTTCGAGAGGAACGAGTAGTAGTTGCCCGCCCAGCCATATAAACGTCGCGTCACAAGTGGATCATAGGAGGTGTTACAGGCACGCAATGTCTCATGATGGAGCTCTAGCGCCTCGGTCGGGAGCGATCCAAGGAGGCCCTCACCCTCGTCGAGCAGATGTTTCAGTTAGCTGACCTATGGAAATCATCCTCAAGAGTGCAAATGTTTAACGTAGCGATTTTGTACGGGCAAGGCTGGAGCTTCTTCCAACCCTTTCTTCTGCGATGCAATAAAAAGTATATGCCCAACACGCAAATCTATACTCAACGACAAAACAACCGGCGCGCGAAATGCGACAAGGAATGCGGCTCTACAGATACCCGAACACATGTAAAGGCCCTACGTTGAACGCAATGCGATTGCAAGCGCTAGCTATAGCTTCCAAGAGTATGCCAAGGAAATCGCCGGCCATGAACACGGACGGCGTCCGCGTCAGTTGGACTGTCATAGTATAGTACGGACACTATTAGGTACTGAGCGGAGACCGGAACGGTTTATATTATTGTGAAAATTACAACAACCACAAAAATACCGTACCCATAGACTACAGTAGACCGTCCTCAACCGAGTTGTGGTGTCTACCGCTCGCAAGAGTTCGAACCGGGGATGGGCGTACCATAGGTAGGTGCCCCCCCCGCCCCCGCCCCCGCCCCCGGGAGACAGAATCTCCATATGTTCAGAAACCATGCGTGTCGACGTCGTCGTGTGGTGCCACTACGATTTGCTGGTAGATACTTCGAAGGAGGGCCCACTTGCACCCAATAATTACGCCGTTGGAGTACCAATGAGAAGATTGAATTCAACAGCTTCAGCTGCGCCGGCCCGCTTGCTTGATGTGGGCCTGCGCCACCGTGTTGACTGCCTGATTCGCCGCGTCCTGAATAGCATGGGTCACGCTCTCCTGTTTATTTTTCATCCAGGGCCTGATGTACTGGAGATGGAGACACCTGGCCGTGAATGAATGCCATGTCGCAATTGATTGGCGGGTGTCTCGACAAGGTGAAGGACGTGCACATTGGTACCAAAACAGAACATGATTGATTTTAGAAAGTGTGTCCAAGTCGCACATGAATTTAATGTGCCATTCAGATCATGCCCATCAAAGGGGAGGTACAGAGTATGTTGTCGGTACACAGTCAAGACACGGACTATTTTTTCGACCTCATGATTGACAGCGGAAATAAATATAGAAATGGATACTTGAATTTTTGGGGATGTTAAACCAAGGCGAGCACCGCGGAAAGCGCCTGGATCGAAAGTGAAACAAAATTCCTGTGCGGTACAAATATCCCTCCTGGGTGAACACGGCCATGTAGTGCGTCCACATAGTCAGTACACCAACGGGTGTGTACTTTGCCTGGTGAAGGGACAACGTCCACATACATACATGCGTGGTACAATACTGGGCGGTGTGTCAAGCAAGCCGCTCTCATTGACTCATTGACTCACAAAGTACATACCAAAGAGACTTTCACTGCCAATCAATTCCGGTCAGACGGGTCTCACCGAGACAATATTGAACACTCCTGCAGGCAGCATCAGCCGCACACTCTCACTACAAATAACGCAGTGAAACAAAGATGAAGATCATCAGTCGAATGCAACGAATTCGTCCCCGGGGCGGTGCTCCACTAACCTTACTATCGGGATGCCGAATGCAACCCCGAAGATTATGGCAAGCATGTAGTACACCAACGATGCCGCCATTCTGCCAGTCACGCCACCACCGTTGGATCAATGCCAGTTATCACGTATCCCGTTGAGGTTCTTCTGTTGGTGCCGATGTGTTGATGTATGTAGGTCGTGTTTGGGTGGTGCCCCTAAGTACTGCTGCGGTACTACCTGTATCCGCCGTGCTGATGAGCGCAATGCGTTCCTCGTGCTACACAGTAGCGCAGCAGCAAGTAAAAAAATTCTGGATATTGTTTGGCACGTGGCCAGACGATCTCTATCTTGTAACCGAAGTGACCGACCGTACGTACTTTCGCCCAAGTGGCCTGTCCATTCGCACAAACCATTTTGCCGCTGACAGTGTTGCGCGTCGAAAAGGTGGGTTGAATGTATCGCGGCGAAATTCGTCGAGCACTCCTAATGACCCTTTTGCGAACCTTTGACCCATGTTTCAGACGCTGTCTTTCAGCCAACATGTACGGACAACCTTGTCTCTGCTTCTGTCTCTCTACCCCTCTCGAGAACCCTGGTGTACGGACCGCGCATAGGGACAAACTGTTCGACATGAAACTCTGCGCTTCTTGCTTCTTGCTTGGTTCGGCGGTTACAGTTTTTCCCTATCCCACCCTTAAAACCCTTACCCGATCCGCCGTGCCCCCTACCTCAAAACACAAAACACTGCAAAACTGGAGACCTTTTGCACTCTGCTGCTGCTGTGTGTGTGCTCGCAGAGAGACCGGGGTTGGACGGCACGGCGGGAACAACACGAGAATGGAGACGGAGGGACCATTCATCAAAGTGCCCATTGAATGTGTCAGCCAGGTCTTCCGCAAGACTAGGAAAACGGTGAGCGAAACTCACCTCAGGAACTTGCCGGGGCAGGATACTGGTGCTGTCTATTGCTGCGTACTTGCAAAACATAGACTATGCATCGAATAGGCTACCTTTTGGGACGTAAGATAGCACACCCCCTGGACCGACTTTCAAAGCTCGAGTACTCCACAGCAGAAACAGTGTCAGTGTTGAAAAATGGTTGCGTTGGAACTGTCTCGCCCAGAGCTTCCCCAAAACATATCGTGGCGTTTAGATGGATCATCTTCATCGTGTAGTAACCGAGCTTTGCAGTTCGGTCCGGAGGGTGTGGTATCTATTGGGTCGCGTTCGGTTGGTCGCAAGGGTTGGGTAACGGTTGCTTCAAACACAAAGGCACGGCACCACAATGTTGCAGGTGCTACCTCTATGCTCGCACCACGTTATCCCACCGGCTGCAGCTGCGTGCGGATTTTTGTGCCTCCAACTTTGCACTCTCGGGGTTGAAGTTGATGTGCCCCTGCTGCGGGAAAACTACAGCGCTGCTGTACAGAGTAGGTGGTGTAAAGTAGGTGGTGTATGAGTGCCGTCCATTTCTTCTTGGCCGCCGGAAACATCTGCTCGAGGCCAGCCTGCTGTGTCTCGGCGGGAATGGAGAGGCAGGCACTGCTGTGGTGCGAATCAGCTGGACGTAGAATCCTCAACTTGTGTTTGTGAAAACAGCATTTTTCTATTGGCAGTTTTCTTCTTGCGGTTCACCCTGCTGCCAAGTGCAGCAGCACGACGCCGCCTGCACCGAAGACGAACACGCCGCTGGAAACACAATCAAGCACTTGCTCCGCCAACAACCGGCGGAAAGAGCCGACGCCGCCCCACAGCGGCGGCAAGCCAAGCCCGTCAGCAATAACGCGCTGCCTCTATTGTTGCTGCTGCTGCGGCGGTTCGCCCCGCCGAGGCTGAAGGGCAACCAGGTGGGCAGCGGCAGGCAGGTCCAGCGCTGAAGGGTTAGGTTAGGGTAAGCCAAGCTAGACGTGCACCCAATGGCTGTCGATCGGACCCTGCAAGACCTTGGAGCAGTGGTCACCATAGCCGGGGGAGCAGCCCTCCGCCATGACGAACCGTCAGGTTGCCGACCACCCACCTCGCCGCCGGCCGGACGGTTGCCGTGACACTGCCGTGTGCTTCTGTGTGTGCTTCGCGATTCAACCGCTCGTCGGGGGGTCGGTCTCTCAAAATATATGTATCCGTTCGACCATGTGGGGGGGTGGATGATTCGAGGTCGCGCCCCATCAATCCACCCTCCCCGTCGACGAGGTGACCTATTCGGCGGGACCCCCTGAGAAGCGGTTGATCGCGAAGCGCACACAGAGCAGCACACGATTTTCGCGACACCCCCTGAGCGGTTGATCGCGAAGCACGCACAGCAGCGCACGAGTCAGGGTCGCGGCAGCCGTCGTGCAGTGGGTGGTCGCCTCGTTGGCCGCCGCCCCGGTAAACTTGACGGTTCACCATGGCGGGGGTTTTGCTCCCCGGAGGCGGCGGCGGCGGTGGTGACCACCGCTGCGTCCAGACCTTGAGAGAGTGCCCGCCTGGCGGTCACTGCTTGCTCTTCCGGCTCGGCTGACCTTAATCTTAAACCTTTGCAGAACTGGGCTGACCTGGCGGTCGTTGCTTGCTCTTCTAGCATGGCTCGCACTCTTGCAGGACAGGGCTGACCTGACGATCATTGCTTGCTCTCCTGGCATGGCTGACATTAACCCTAGCTCTTGCAGAACAGGGCTGCCCTGGCGGTCATTTCTTGCTCTTGTAGCATGGCTGACACCCTTCCCATAACCCTCGAAGAACAAGGGCCCGCCTGCTTGCGATTTTAGCTTGGCAAGGCGAACGGCCACAGCAGAAGCACGTTGATGCTGACAGGGCTTGGTTTTTGCCGCCGAAGCTGTGGCGAAGTCGGCCGGTTTCTCTCTCCCGTTTGGAGCGGCTCTCGCACAGGCACCAACGCACCCTTGAGAAAAAATTTGAAGCCCACCAAACGGACAATGAATGATACATGCCCAAACCAAGAACTAGGAATTAACAATTGCGTTGAGTTATTTTTTGTTCTTCGACTATTCAAAGTATTTGGCTACAGGCGTATGGTACGTACGAAGGAACACAGCAATGGTGACACGGAGTGTAGGATAGACGATGCCGTCAATGGTCGTTCAGGTCGAGACATGCACCGAATGAGAGCGGCCGCCCCCACATAATAAAAAAAGGCCAATTCTTGGGATTCACGCCAAAGCGGAAGACGAGCATTTTTATTTTTCGGTAACGAGGGACCGGTTTTCAATGCCTCAGGTGGCATCCGTGGCCAATAAATGTCCCATCCAGACTTGCGTACTACGCTTGAATATCCAACACTGGTTTCACGATGTCAATCACTGAACCTCTCACGTAATGGATCGAGAGACAAACCGAAGTGAAACATGCTTTCTGTACCCGCCTCAGGTTACATCGGAGCTCACGGCAATAATCAAGGAGATCAGCAGTCTCGAGGCAGCAGGGGCGGCGGCGGGTGACACCGATGGTGACGACACGAGAAGAGGCGAAACCGCCGATAGCGGCGGTGAAGGTGAAGGTGACGCTTCGGCGAAACTTGGCGAGCTGATGGACCGCCTCACCAACCTCAAGGCGACGGTACGCTCTTTCTGACTGTTGTTGTTGTTGTTGTTGTTGTTGGTGGTGGTGGTGGTGGTGGTCGTGTTGGTGTTGTTTTTGGTGGTGATATGTTCTTCTTTACCAAACCGTGCCGTTACCTGAAGTTGACATGATCGGCGTTGTCGTACATCCGTGAAATAAAGAAGGCATGTGCGTACACGTATCTCCCGGAAAAAACACACCTCCACCTCCACTGCGACGGTGGTTTCCAGGCCCAGGAAGCAGGGCGCGAAGAGAAGAAGCACCTGACGGGGTTGAGAAAACGCCTCGATCTTCTGGCGCAGCCGCCGCCGCCGCCGCCGCCGCCGCCGCCGCACCTGACCGGAAGTTCCGCCGTCGCGTCGACCGCGGCGGCGGCATCGTCCTTCGCTGTGACAGAGTCTCCGGGGGGCAAGACGCGGCTCGACCGCTTCATCGTGGAGTACCTGCTGAGAGAGGTAGGTGTGTACGCGGAACGTGCCGTGAAGAGAGGGGTTTCGTAGAGAATACCGCATGTGCCTTGTGTGGGTCCGATGCAGTCCAAGGCACCGCCCGAGCGACTGCGTGCCGACGACAGGTACTGTGGTCGAAGACACCCCGCGAGCCGCCACTCACGTGAATGGCCGGGGCAGTGGGGGGCGTCGGTGGGTGTGTATGCCATCTGCTCTCGACAGGGCAATGCAAGCAATGCAAGCACCGTGGTCGTTCGTGTCTTCAGTCCCGGCGTCGTCGAATACCTTTGCAAAGGGAGAGAGAGAGCAAGTTCTTCGCGCTGGTTGGATTGCGATATTTCTATTAGTAGACGCACGTCTGTTTATATTCGGTATCAGGGGGTTGCTGTTCGTGTCTTCTTCAAGTCGCAATCTCCGCCAACCCGCAAGGTCGTCTCGTACCATTCTCCGTCACCCCCTCCCGCCTAAAACACGCGATATGTCAAGTTCTTTGGCGGCGGCGACTGCAGAGTGTCCGTTAGGCATGCATGGTACCCCCCGCCCCCCCCGGTGTTTGTCATCGGGGTTGGGTTTTCGTCGCTTGGCAACGACGTTGTAAAACAAGCCCCCCACTCGGTGTTTGCCATCGGGATTGGGTTTTCGTCGCTTGGCAACGACGTTGTAAAACAAGCCAATTCACTTCGTGAACTCGGCAACCAGGTTACCGTTTTTTTTTTTTTACCTCGTTTTTTTTTTTGGCGGTAACCATAATGGTGGTCGAGTAGATCATGTTGTGCGGGGTCGAGAAACCTCACTCCGCGCAACGGGGGATGATCGCACCACGTTATGTTAAAATGGTCAAGCTTCCTCGAGGCAGTTACACAGTGCTTACAACTGTCTCTGGAAGTGAACGCACCAGAAAATAAATTAAGTCATACGTAGCTGTCATCCGTACGCAAGGAAGTAAGCACAAGATGCCGAACACCCTTAGCAGGATGCAGCTCACCCTTCATGCGACTCGCCAAATACCTCACGGCGCTTCGCGCTTGGTGATGTGAGAGCCTGGTCCGGTGAGAACCCGGCGTGCTCCGTCCCGGCTTTGTAGGGATGCGAGGTCAATGGTCAAACGACTACGGCATGCACGACTATGAGTACACCCCCCCCCCCCCTGCCAATTTTGCCTGACTGCCCGGGCTGGATGATGGCGTTGACAGGGGCACTCGGAGGCTGCCCGGGAACTCTCGGAGGAGGCGGGCATCCAAGACTTCGTCACGATAGAGCTGTTCGAGAGGTGGGGGCGCCGTTTGCCTGATGAAGCCGCTCTCATCTTGACTGCTGTAACGGTTTCGTCTGTTTTGGAATCGTTGCCTGGCGCGCGCCGCTCATGGGTTTCACGATGATGCCCGGCGTAATGGAGGGGAAATATGGCCTTGGGGACGTTTTAACGCTCGTTGCGTAACACGTCTCTCTCTCGGCGTGCTTTTTTTTTAGGTGGGGTTTTTCGGTGAACAGGTGGATCGATGGCTGGTGCACAAGGAAACACGCACGAACGGTTCTCTCGAACAATTTTTCACTGCAAACGACATAGACAGGGGTATATGACGCAAACAAAACAAGAAGCGCGGTGTATCTGTGTATCTCTAAGTTTTTTTTTTTTTTTCCACCACTGCAAGAAGATGCAAGATCAATCACCCTTGATGTGACACCACATTTTTTTTTTTCACCACTGCAAGATGCAAGATCAATCACCCCGATGTCGTCATCCCGTTTTTTTTTGTGTGTTTCTCCTGTGTATTTTTTATTCAGGGCAAAGGAAGTGGAGGCTGCGATAAGGGCCAAGGATCTCGGGCCGGCTCTCCGGTGGTGCGAGGACAATTCGTCGAGACTGAGGAAGCTCGAGAGCAAGCTGGAGTTCCGCGTCCGCGAGAGGGCGTTTCTGGAGATGGTCCGAGCTAACAAGAAGGAGGAGGTACGCACACCATAGCGCTTATTGTGTCTATCGCTTGAATGTATGTTGCTTTGTAGGAGGAGGATGTGCTGTTTTTGGTTGTCGCTCGAGTGTATGGTGATCTCTAGGAGGAGTTATTTTTGTCCCTCGTTGGTTCTTGCTTGATTAAATGTTGCAGTGTAGGAGGGTGGTATTGTTGTTCTTTTTGGTTCTCGCTTAACAATATGGTGCTTTGTTTATGTACCCAATGGTCATGACGGCGAATAGAAGTTACGAAATTTGCGCCCCTGGCTGCGTCTGATAGTGATATGAGATTTCCGCGTTATGGCAATGGTCGTTGAGAAGACGCTTTGCGCGAAATTGGTACAGCGATGGCAAATCGTTCTCACGCTAGCGCAAACAACCTCTCCAAGACGGACCCCCTCTCGCGGTCTTCGAGCATTGTTCGGGTTTGGCGTGGACGCGGTCGTGTTGGACAGTTGAGCATTTAGTGGATCACGATAGTTCATGGTGGCCTTCAACACCAAACACCGCTCACGCTAACGCATTTCTTCCAACAGCAATGGCATCAGCCCCTTGTTTCCCGTCCGACATGAACGTCTCCATCGATGCGCACCCGCTTTCTGTCCAATGCTGCAACGTGTCAGTTACACATGATCACATCGCACAACGAACGGCATCGCCTTGGCCACTGGCGCGGCCCACCCCGATCGCTGGCACCAACACCAACAATCGACGGTGTGTTGCAACGGACAGCGTTAAAATCAGGCGGTCCAAATATTCTACCGAGGTTGTGCTGCGGTGTGACTTTGTCACATCACGTCTGACTCGAACGGTTTCGAGTTCGCCTATCGGTTTCACGGCAGCCGTTGCTGCCTACCCCGCTGACACCGACAACAACACTCGCCGACACCCCTGCCACGCCTGAACAACATAACATTGAACCAATCAGGCGGTCCAGTACGCCCGGGACTACCTCCAGCCACACGCTGCGAATCACCAGGCTGAGGTGCAGCGGGACATGGGGACTCTTGTGTTCCCTAACCCGCAGGAGTCGACGGTGCCCGAGTGGGTCGCGCTTTTTCACGATGACAGGTATGGTACGGTATGAATATGGGGTGAAAACGGTACGGTATGGGTACGGGGTGAGACGGTACTGAGGGATATGGGGTGAAACTTTTTTTTTTTTTTCTTCACTTCAAATCAGCGCTCACAGCACTAAATAGTGCCGTTTACTCCAACCCGTGGTCACACAGAAGAGCCCCTCTCTACCCTCCCATCCTGCGGTACTTTGCCTTCGATTTTTAATGCGAGAAGAGTTCAGCACTCTCTTCCCTCTGTGTACACACGAACTAGCGCTATCCACTAGGCCAGTAGCGGAAGCGAGAGAAAAACTCGCTTTGCAAGAAAAGCTCGCTTGCGCCGGGATTCGAACCCCTGACCTGACCTCTTGAAGGTTTCGAGGATACCAACTAGACCACCGGGGCGACTGGTATGTAGTGCCACCATGGCAGCATTTCGAATGTGGCTTCAGCGGTCCTGTCTCGCTGCTCAAGGGCTGTATTTGCAGCGTACCCCACTGGTGTTTTCCCTCTCTTGACCGCGTGACATTACGCTGGATATTACGCCCATTACTCTCCTGTGCGACATGTGGTGCTACTGCTTACCCCGCCTGTGGTTGCACCGTGCTCCCTGCCTCCGCAATGCGTGGCACGAAAAGGTGGGCGGAGCTGGCGTCGGAGTTCCTGATAGAGATGCAAGGCGTGTTCGGCCTCACGCAGCCGTCGATGCTGGAGATTGTGGTCCAGGTGCGACGCGATTTAGAGCAGAACAAGGATGTGTTCGTCGCTTTCCTGTATTTGACAGACCTCCGCCTAGCTTGGTGCCCGTGCTCAGTTTGTAATTTTTGTTCTATTTCAGTTATATTTTTTGTTTTTGCTTCATCTGATGTTTTTGTGTTTTTTTTTTTGCTTTTGTGGTCTCGGGGCAGGCGCCCGCATGCCTTCTTGGTTGTGTTGTGTCGAGTATCATGGCGACGGTGGTGGGAAGGCGGATGTTGCTGGTGGCCCGTGTGACCAGGGGCACGAGTGAATGGACTACCGTAAATGACACAAGATAACACATCCCCTCGACCGATTTGAAATGTCGATTTCGCAACAACAGAAAGAGTCACAGAACCGAAAACGGTGGCGTTGAAGCTTCTCGTGGAGAGCTTTCCGAAAATGCATTGTTTCAATTATGCATCCTCTTCGTCATGCCGTAGTCGAGCTTTGAAAATTGGTCGAGGGGATGTGTTATCTTGTGTCATATACGGTATGTATGTCACGATACGACTACTACTGTAGTACGGCGCACGCTGTTTGCTTGTCCTTTTTTTTTTTTTTTTTTTGAAGTTGTTCTGCTGCTCCCGTAGTCCTTCCTCAGGCGCCGAAGGCGAGTGAGATCCAATGCCATCAAAAGGAGTATCGTCAACCCACACACCATTTGACCCAGCCTCATCCCTATTGAGTGTTGTGTTGAGCGTAGGTTTAGCCCCCGTTGTTCACTCGTGTGGAGTGACGCCAAATTCGGTGCAAGACCCAGCTTGGTTTCTTGATTGTTTCTATTTTTCTGGCATTGTCTCATCTGCAGTAGACTTTATTCAGTATCCGAACAGGTTGCCGATTGGATGCGCTAGGTCGAAGCGAAGAAGCGTCGACATCAATACCCGCAAGCCTTCTTTGGTAGGGCAAGACTCCTCTACGATTTCCTCAAGACCACCCCGCGCTCCCGTGCGCGCGCCGCGCTTTCCCCTCGCACCTGCTCCCATTTTTTTTTTTTTTTTCGCAGAGCGGGGTTTCCGTGGTGAAGACCCCCCAGTGCTCTCAGGATAGCTTCCGGCTCAGTCACTGCCCTACCTGCAGCTCGGAGGGTCGGGCGCTGGCGGAGGGCCTACCTTGCGCACATCACGGGCAGTCGTTCCTCATATGCCGCCAGGTAAACAGATTACGGTTGCACGGCTGCTGCTGGTGCTGCTGACAGAAGAACTACTTCGCAGTGTGTACAATGTCTCCCCACGAAAATGGACAGGACGAAGCTCTGTTCCTCCGTCGTGCTAATTTTACCGGAGTTTATTGGGCGTCTGTTGGTCGTGCCTTACAGTAAACATCGGTTTTCTCTTCCACTGGGCGAAGCACGTAGACTCAGAGCCCTCGTCGTGTATCATGTGGCTTTGTTGACCGCTTATGTTTCCCGAGCCGGTTCGACCTCTTTTTTGGCTGGGGAGCACTAGCCGAGTCTCGTTACCTGCTGGCTCTGGTTCCTCATCTCCTCCAGGACTTGGGTCCGGCTATGGAAAGGCGAACTATTTCCGGTTGAACAAGATGCGCCTTCTCTCTGTGTGAACCCCCCCCCCCGTGCCCTCTGGGTAGTCTAGCTACTCTGAATCAGACGCGCGGCGCCTCTTCCATCCTTCCCCCTGATATTCCTTCCACGCCAGTCGCCTTCCCCCCCCCCCCCCCCGAAATTTGCCATCGGGGTTGGGTTTTCGTCGCTTGGCAGCGATGTTGTATAACAAGCCGATCACTTCGTGAGCTCGGCAGCCAGGTTACCGCTTTTTTTTTTGCCTTTGGTTCTTTTTTTTTGGCGGTAACCATAATCGGTGGTCGAGTAGATCATGTTGTGCGGGGTCGAGAAACCTCACTCCGCGCAACGTGGGATGATCGCACCACGTTGTGTTAAAATGGTCAAGCTTCCTCGAGGCAGTTACACAGTGCTTACAACTGTGTAACTGGAGGTGAAAGCACCAGAAAATAATTTAAGTCATACGTAGCTGTCATCCGTACGCAAGGAAGTAAGCACAAGACCCTTAGCAGGATGCAGCTCACCCTTCATGCGACTCGCCAAATACCTCACGGCGCTTCGCGCTTGGTGATGTGAGAGCCTGGTCCGGTGAGAACCCGGCGTGCTCCGTCCCGGCTTTGTAGGGATGCGAGGTCAATGGTCAAACGACTACGGCATGCACGACTATGAGTACACCCCCCCCCCCCCCTCCCTGCTTGCCCGTTCCCCAGTCTGGAGACCCGATCGGAGACGACAACCCTCCCCTGGTGCTCCCGAACGGTCGTGTGTACGGCTCGAGGGCGATCCGGGCGTTGGCGCGGCCGGCGGCGGGCACGACCGGGGCGGGGGCCGGGGATGCTGCCGCTGCCGCGGGCAGCGGGATTGTGGGGTTCGACGGGACTGTCGGCGGGACTGTTGGGGCCAGCGTGGTGACGTGCCCGTCGACGGGCCAGACGTTCCGTTTCGACCAGCTCCGGAGCGTCTACATAATCTGAAGATTTTTGGTTTTCGGGTTTCCAAGTGCATGTTCAAAGTGGCTTGAGTTGGAAACAACCTTTTGGAACCTGAGTTCAAATCCGGTGTGGTTTCAAAACGCGGAAGAGTTTTTTTTTTCTTCTTCGCTATAATCTTGGTAAATGTTAAACATTGTGGAGTGAGTTCGTGCTTTGTACGCAATAGTTATATTTGCAGTAGAAGAGGGGGGGAACGACTGATCCCTGCTCAACCATCATGAGCAAGGTAGTCACCGCAGAAGTGTAGTGTGGAGGGGGATGTGTGGCGTCCCTCCTGAGTGACCCCCAACTGACTTGCCGCAAGGACCAAGTCCAGCATGAACGGGATGAAAACACTCACACACACGGCGATGGAGCATCTCATCAGGAACCCATGTCTCGGGAAAAGCGAGCGGGGCAAGGGAGTGACAAAAATGTCGGGTCAAAAATGTCGGGTCAACGATAGGCACGTTTCTTGATGCGGCGAAAAACTTCCGCTGCTTTCACCCGCGAAACGAGTTTTGTTCCATGTGATACTGCTCTCGGTCGTTGATCTCTTTCATCGTCATGTCGACCGACTCGGCGGCGGCATCACTTTGGGAGAGGGCGATTTTGTGCAGCTTTCGCTGTTATGTCCACGGGACGTTGATGGGTTTGTCTAGCAATGAACCTCAGTTTTTCTGCTTCGGCAAGCTCCCAAGTTATCATGTTGAACGCAGTTCGTCTATTGTTTGGTTTGACCTTTGACTGTTGATGACATGTTTGTGGGGATTTGGGGACTGCGGGTACTACAACAACAAAGCCGTGGGAGCCTGCATTGTTGTACTTTTGGGTGATCTGCATGTAAATAACATTACAAAGGGAAGCGTTGGATGGGGTGCTGCTGTGCTCCGACTCAGTACGGGCGGCCGTGTTAAGGCCGCACTGGGGATCGCAGTACTTCCTCTTACAAAAAACAGGAAACGCCTGGAAACGCCTGCATATCTCGGTTTTCCAAAGTCTAACTCCAGTACGAAACTGCCATCGTAAATTAACCGTCCGCAGCGGTCGCTTGTGTACAATGTTAGTAGCTGAGGTTGTACCCCTTGCTATACACTACAGACTAGCGGTCCGCGATTTTCCAAACGATCCTTCTATCATCGAGTTCGGTGAGCTACAAGCTAGATTTTTGAAGCTGCTGTGCGGTCCAATTTTGAAACGCTTCAAGCACACGGTGAACACGAATCACCGCCTATGTGAGTGTATGGGGCCACGAACTTCAGCGCAGCTCTTCCCTCACATATCCAGCTGGTCGCCATTGTCGATTTGAATGCCTAGGGTCATGTATATGCATGTCCAGCCTTTAGGAAAAGTGCTTGAAGCGACAGTGTATCGAAAGGGCTACAATCTCAGCTGCTAACATTGTCCACAAGCGACCGCGGCGGACGGTTAATTTACGATGGTAGTTTCGTACTGCAGTTAGACTTTGGAAAACCGAGATATGCAGGCGTTTCCTGGATTTTTCAGAGGAGGTACTGCGATCCCCCCCGCGCCCTTAAGTACGAAGTATTTCGCTTGTGAAGAAAGTTCGTGTGTGTGATGTAGAGTGCACGGGGGGGTACAGGGGGCATAGGGCGCGCCGGCATTGGCTCGCACGCGCTAGGCGCACTTCACGCGAAAGTCTTTACATGTAGTGTTTGTTGCGGTGCTGGCTGACCGTGGCCGTAGTCGTAGGTCGGGCAGCCCGCCGTGCGGATCGTTTTAGTGCACGTGTCTTCCCGGCGTGCTTCGCTCCTTCCGGAAATTTTGAGAGAGATTCGAACTGATTCGAAGCGTGTGGAACCTTTTTCGTTCGCAATCGAACCTTGCGCCCGGAACCAATACTCCATCATGTGATGCTGCACATGTATGTCTGGAAGGCCAGGAGAGATGGACTAGAGGGTACCTGTGAGCCCAGCCGTATACAGCAACGAGCCTCTTGTTCCACTATTATATCTTATGTCTGCTGACGACTATAAGAAAACGCAGTAAATACTGACCCAAGAAAGTTTGATCCAAGACAGGAAATGTGCCGATTTACGTTTCACTCGTGGCTCTCTTTTTCCCATTTTTAATCTTCCCGCGTAGCTGAGGGATGAGCGAGACGATGCAGGAATGGCCCAGAGAACAAGTACGCATGCCCGCCGGTACTATATCGGCGAGACTGAAAAATATCAAGCTGGATGCGGGACTGTCACTTGCGGCCGGACTTTGACCAACAAACTAAACTTGAAACGGTCACACGTGCTGTCAGAAAATCATGGTTTCGGCGGGAAGTCACGTTGCGGCCGCAGCGGGTGTTCTACGTTTGTATTGGAGAGGAGCCACCACCGCCGCCTTCGGCCCTTGCTCTCTAAGCCTGGGGGTTGGAGCAGGCGTGTGAGTAAGGAGACTCAAGTGCATGATTGGCGCCAGCTAGCCACAGGCTAATACGCCGCTGCAATGCTTCGAGATGAGTCCACAGCAAGGAGGTGCAGCAGCGGAGGAGGTGGTGTCGGTGGTGCGCCGGCGGTTCCGCAGGACGATGCTGTCACAAGGTTGAGCCACAAAAAGATGCTTCGACGAGTCAGGTCAGACAGACAAGGGGCTCCTTGCTTGTGGGGTTGATGAAGGGTCGGAACGATTTTGCCACCCAAGGGGGTTCGACCGCAGAGGTATATACCAAGGTACCGAATTTGAAAAACGATACTTCGCGACCATCTCATCGTGGTTTGGCTTGGGCAACCAACCAAAGCACGCAGCAGCACACAGACCAGCAGCTGTAGAGTGTGGAGTGTTGTGGAGAAGGCCCGCGGCGTGTGTACGGGAACGTGTGATCCTTGAAGGGTGATTGACTGCTACTGTACAAACATCATGCTCGAGCAGCAGTAGCAGCAGCAGCTTTCGCCGAACTTCGACAGCAGTATCACCAGCACCTGGATTTGCTCTATAGCTACATGGCAGCATGTATGCCGCGTGTGTGCATATAGTCTACAGCAGTACGACGCCAACTCATTACTTAGACTATTTTATTGAATATTTTCTTCAAACCAAGGGTACACTTGAAAAAAAATTCAAGACACATGCATTGTAGAATAGTCCATGTAGGCCTACTATACTATGTAATCGAAAATCGGGGTCATTTGGGGGGGGGGGGGGGGGGGACCCAAAAGCCTGGATGCCCGAACCCGTTAAACATTGGACCCCCAACCCCACAAA
>FN649750.1:2786598-2819192 GCA_000310025.1 Ectocarpus siliculosus | reverse complement strand
GCCCCGGGTTTTTTTTTAAAGCTAAAAGGAAGCATTTATGCCGGGGGGGGGCATATATTTTACAGCAGTAGGACCCCAACTCATTATTTAGAATTTTTTATAGAATTTTTTTTTCAAACCAAGGGTCCCCTTGAAAAAAAATTCAAGCCCCACCCATTGTGGAATAGTCCACGGGGGCTCAGTCTAGTATTTAATGGAAAATGGGGGTTATTGGGGGGGGGGGGGGGGGTGTACTCATAGTCGTGCATGCTGTAGTCGTTAGACCATTGACCTCGCATCCCTACAAAGCCGGGACGGAGCACGCCGGGTTCTCACCGAACCAGGCTCTCACATCACCAAGCGCGAAGCGCCGTGAGGTATTCGGCGAGTCGCATGAAGGGTGCGCTGCATCCTGCTAAGGGTGTTCGGCATCTTGTGCTTACTTCCTTGCATACGGATGACAGCTGCGTATGACTTAATTTATTTTCTGGTGCTTTCACTTCCAGAGATAGTTGTAAGCACTGTGTAACTGCCTCGAGAGTGCTTGACCAATTTAACACAACGTGGTGTGATCATCCCCCTTGCGTGGAGTGAGGGTTCTCGACCCAGCACAACATGATCTACTCGACCACCATTCACGGTTACCGCAAAAAAAAAATCCAAAGGCAAAAAAAAAAACGGTAACCTGGTTGCCGAGTTCACGAATTGACTTGGCTTATTTTACAACGTCGTTGCCAAGCGACAAAAACCCAACCCCGATGGGAAACACCGAGGGGGGGGCTTGTTTTACAACGTCGTTGCCAAGCGACGAAAACCCAACCCCGATGGCAAAACACCGGGGCGGCGGCTTGTTTTACAACGTCGTTGCCAAGCGACGAAAACCCAACACCGATGGCAAACACCGGGGGGGGAGGGGCGGGAGGGGGGCATATCCCCATGTATCCCCGGGTTTCCCGCCGAGGCCTCGGTGCTTTGGCGTCCCGCTCTCGCATGGTGTGCATCACCACTGGCGCTGCTGGCGCTGTGGAGCTGTGGAGATCCCCGATAGATGGCAGACACCCCGCACACAACGGGCCATCTTCGCAATCTTCGCATGAGTACCCGCTATTATAGCCCGCCAGTCGCCCGTGTGGCCGATTGGTCCAGTCAAAGGTAACCCTACAACAAGAAGAGCAAGGCTACGAAACGAGTAGATTTGCGAGACTATGTTCCCTGTTGTCCAGTGCTAGAGGAGGCGGCAAGGGCAAGTTTGCAAGGCAGGTGGTTCAATGTGAAAGTTGGTCAATGACCTGTTCCATTTGAATTGGACTGATATCGAGCTTTGGTCGATACTACTGTGCAATGTAGAAACTATTGCTCTCTTGGTAGATACTAGGCGCTACGCGAACTAGGCTGCTTGTCTCCGTGTGTTCCTGTGGTAGCACGGCTGAGTGAATATGGGCCGGCATCAATGACGAGGAGGTAGACGCAGAACGGGTAACGAGAGTGAGGCACGTTTGCCATCCATCTACTACTGCCAACCTCGTAGAAAAAGTTCGACGATTCATGGTAACTTTTCGAATATCTTCCCCCTCCTGTACCCTTGTTCAAACATTGATACGAGTGAACGCGGCAACACCGAAGGACGAGTGGTGTGATGGTCTACGGTGAAATATCGCGGATCAAGAATTCCTTCGGAATGTTTCTTCTTCTCTTCCCGCGTCTGCTCTCCCGCGTGTGTTCCCCTCCATCCCGCCCATATGCCGTAGAAACCATCTCCGTTCTCTAAGCAGTGCAAGTGGTTCGGTACTTCCTTTCTTTTAGCAATGCGTAGTTCGATGCACAATACTTGTTGGGTCTGTATGTATGTGTGATGAAGAATCCATAACGTTGTTTCGCTGTCTGCCTGTTGTCTGCGTCGTGCACATAGCTCTTCTTGGGAAGACTTTGTACTCCCAACGCAAACTACCGTGCCATCAACATCGATCAATGTTTCTCAATCATGTACATAGTGCGGTGCAGCGTCTGGGTAGAGGTGTTAGAGGCGAAGGAATGATGTTGATGTTGTCCATGTTCAAACCATAAAATTTCACGTAACCGCAACGGAGGGAGACTCCCGGCGAGCGAGGCATTTTAACCAACTCATTTCACTCATCCGTCTGAAAAGCAATGTAGTGGCTTGAACGCATGCGCAATGAGGGGCTTTGGAGGATGCTGCCTTGAAGAGCTCAAACAGCAGACCTTGCCCGAATGAGGCGGAAATTACTGACATGCCGGCCGTGAGCAGGTTTCATTATTTCATCCCATCTGTATCTCTCTTTGCGTCCTCATCGCATTTATGGCAGGGAAATGAACAAGCTTGCGTCCGCAGTTGATCGGAGCGGCAGTGGCTCCAACGCCGTCAGCTTGGATGATATCTTAGCCGAGATAACGGACGCAAAGAAGCAGGTGCTTTTTTTATAGACCAAACTTCTTCTCAGGGCGCCGGCTCTGCTGCCGCCCAACACCGCTTGCAGGATGTGGTGGTCTGACCACATTCGGACGGCCCCACTAACAGTCCAACTTTCCCAATTTATGAATTTTGTGAAAATTCGCCTGAAGCAAGCGTATCGTCTTGCCCTCGTTTTTGTCTTCTCAACCTCCGGGTCTCTGGTGAATTATCGTCTGTGCGTCACCCTGAGGACCGTTCGGCCTACTGATACCTCCTATCGCCCGTTTTTCTCACTCTTAACCTTGCATCTATTTTATTTGTCTTGGTTTCACTCGCATGCCACACGATACACAATGGTGCAGCACCAAGCGTTTCTACAGGAGATCCACAGAAATCGCGACGCCCAGACCAGGGCTGTCGCCCGTGAAGCTCGACTTTTGGAACGAAAGCCTTTTCCCCACCCTAGACCCTGGAACGACTCACCCCTCCTCGATCCTGAACGAGAACGGTATGTGTCCCTCTCCGGTTGCCTTACCGTAGCTTGTGTACATCCTACACAGAACTACACAGGGAAAACTCGCAGAGCCGAGGAAATAGAAGTGGGCGCAACCTTGAGCCGGCCATATTTGATCTGGTGTTCTGGCCCCATTCAGGCCAGTCCGATGAGAAAAACCAATCGCCCATTACATGCACCGTCAAGACCGATTTCGGGCAAGTATCTTGCCCCACTTCGTACCCTGGAGGCAATATCATTGTCTACTGTTGGCAGTAAATCATCCACGTTTGTCCACGCGAGTTCTTCGGATACTCCAGCTTTCATTCCGAGAAGGCATTTATTTGCTGAACGTGTTACTGTGAAAAATTCGCCTGGTAAGTTCGGAAGTCTGATGCCAACGTGTGCGACGAAGTATGGCGTCTTGATCAATACAGGGCACTACGTGAGGCACAAACTAGGGTCCGCCACTACTTCAAGAACCCGCCAATATTTTATTTCAAGAAATAGCCGCGAAGAAAATGTTTAAGAATGTTCAGAAAGAAAACATTGAAAAAGTTGGTTGATGTTCACACCTCCTAGTGTGGACTAATTATGTGTTGTAGCCCATGATCGACGGCAGCGACGATATCTGAAACCGAGCTATCCAAAATGGACGATAAACGCCCAATAACTGTACTCTAGAACATTTTCGTGGACGGATGTCTCAGAGGGCGCTCGACTTTCACGTGTACATCAGGAGCGAACGAATCGTTGCATATTCCCACCTCATCTGAAAAAGGCACGGGTATGACCGACCGTCACCGACCTTTAAACCCAATACGCAGTATGACACCGGAGGCGATTGCAGGAAATGCCTTCTTGGAGTTCCAGGAGACAAAGCGCGCTCGTAAGGAGGCTGCGGCCAAACATCCATCATGGTAACTTCATCGGAAAAATTGATTCGGCTTGGTATCACTTGGCATCGTTGCACGAAGCTTCGATGAACAAACCCAGCTTGGTTTCGTGTACGTCTGGCGAATGCTTTTAAGTTGCGCAACGGCGCGTACATTGCACTCTTCTGTCTCTCTCTCTCTTGTGCAATTGTCACTCAGTCGACGAACGATTTTACGTGGTCAACAGAGAGGATTCGCGTGAATCGTGTGTGAGATGGGGAGTATATTTCGGACGTGATGCGAGTGAATTTTGTGTGGGAAGAACCACAATAATTCACTCCGAGTAGGTCAGCACCACTATCACTTTGTTGCCACCACACGTGAGGAAAAAATCGGAAGCCAGCTTCCTCTCAATGGCATTACCGTGAAAATGATAGGCGAATCATGTTTCACTCCCGATGACACGTTGCAGGAAATACCCCGCCTGCGATCGGGCATTTGGTGAGCCCCCGCTGTACTCCTGTACCAACAGCTACAAGAGAGTGCTTGCAGCCCACCTTGAGCAGGCCGTGGCCAAGATAACAGAGAGCTATGAGGCAAGCACAACGACCTTTCGCTGGGCAAACCATAGACTCTTGTCGGAAGCCGTGTCGCTTGTTGTCGCTGATTTAACATGTTTAGGGTATCCAGTTCTGCAAGACCGGTCTCCATCTCGCGAGCAACACCTGTTGGGTATATGTCAGATCGTCATCGGAGGTATCGTGCGTGCCGCCCGTTCGCGATTGCTCTTCGGCACAACATGTTATCATGCACTCGTCTACTAAATGTTTGATCTGGTTCGGCTCCCCTGGACGTTTTCTGGCTGGGGGGGAAACCAAAGGCAATGGATGAGGGAACGCTTCGGCTGTCAAACCTGAAAGCGGACGTTGGGGCCGAGCTGTGGTTGATGCAGTCTTCCCTTGACGAGGTGAAAATTAAGATTGCTACCACCGCAATACATGCCATGTAGTCGTTGTCGATACTGTACAGAATCCCGACGAAACGTTGTTGACTGAGCCAAGACATCAAACATCCCCGTCGAGAAGTGGCCAAAAGAACACGCTCACGACGACGACTGGTCAACATCACCGAAAAAAGCTACCGCAGGGGATAATCCGATCGTTCAGTCGAGCACACGATCAGAAGCATAGGTTTGCAGCCCGCGCCCGGGTATGAAACGCAAAGCCGAGAATGGTTGGTACTTGCATAACAAATCAGTTCCAACCTGCTCACGCACCTTCTAACGTCTGTATTGTCCCCACTGAGGGTGACCGGCTTTGAGGTCACAACCAACGAGACTGTACATACCGTGGATAGTACCCTGTAAGAAGAGAACCCCAAGCGCGGCAATGGAATAGTAGAGAGTGATTCCCATAAGGGTCTGGTGGGCCGGCTAACTGATGTGTGGCCATCCCAACTTATCTACCCTTTGCTTCCGTCAAGCATCAAGAGCGTCATTCTCTCGGCGGTTCACCGACTGTGCTGACCAGGTGCGACAGGGCCTAAAGGCCGCAAACGAAGAGGAGAGGCTTAAGCTTCTCGCTCAAGGAAAACAGCAGGGACGACACCACTCTTAAGAGAAGCGGCGCAGAGGGTAGACGCCCTTCGCAGCAGTTTTGAACTCAGGGTATCAGCAGCGTTGTTGAGTGCTTCATGCTGGAGGTTTGACTCCCACCCACCCGGTGTTGATGTGTGATGTTGTCCTGCGCGAACTGGTTGCTCAAGCTCCGTCCGATGGATCTCCTTTTCGGCTGACGGGGGTACCAAACATGTAGGATTTCGAGTACAAGCTGCTGCTGTGATCAGCAATCTGACGGGACATCTCCACGAGCAGATCATGGCAGTGCCTCCGGCGCATCTTTGGCGAACGCATCTAATCTCTGCGCTAGCCTGATGTCCTTCCGGGAGAGCCCTCCCAAGTCGTGCGTCGAGAGCGTCACGTCCACCCTGTTGTACACGTTGAACCATTCGGGGTGGTGGTCCATCTGCGATGATCAACGCAATAGCGCACGCACACACGAGGAGGCGTGGCAGGGTTATTAGGGTCCGCGCACAAGCGTTTCCCGGTACACGCAGGCCCGACTACCAGCCCTATCATCATAGTGGCCAACCGCAACAACAGCATGGCAGCCGTGCCACGAACACCCGACGAGGGAATAAGCTTTCCAGGGAATATGTGAGGAGAGATCCGCGTTCACTACAGCAGTGCTTCACAAACCTTTTCTGCGACAAGCGCGGCTCTTGTCATGAAGGCGAAAGCCTGGTTGAAGTCGGAAAAGCAGAAGGACTTGCTGATCGCGTCCCTACCCTCTCCCGCCTGCTCGTTGGGAACAACGATAGCTCATTTCAGCAAGTCTCAGTACGAAGCGAGTGGTAAGGGGACGTTGCATGCATATGCCCTGTACGAGAGCGTAACTCTTGAGTTGTAAAAAAACACATCGGGGTCTCACACGAACTGGTCAAGTACGTGCGTGCACTAGGGGCCTTTAAGGCCATTGGCTGCTGGATACGGCCTGCGGGTAGGGAATAGGAACCTGCTGCAAGCGCTGGCAGCGGCATTGCTATCGTAGGGTTGTGTCGAGGTAATGTCTTCCGCAAGTAGTCCACCTCGACCGGGGAGGCGGCGGAATAGCTTGAATGACAGGGTCCAGTCTCGGCACCAGAGGTAAATATTCCTTCTAAAAGGAGAAGACACAACACCAATGTGTAGTATTCCTCGTGCGGGATCTATTCCGATGCCAACATTGTCGTACTACCCTCAATCACTCGTTGTCGGATTTCTCTATTTACGATTCAATGCGCTCGTCACCGCGATTCTTTCTTGATGTTATGTACAACACACTTGTTGTAGACGGGGTATTTTCTGAGGTACAGCAGTATTATTTTTGGGTAAGAGGCTTGGTCAAAGACGTGATATCGCTTCCGCCTCGTAACTCTACTAGGATAGTTAGTGACAAGACATGTTGGGCAGAAAGGCTCTGCACATGTCTTGTCCCCGGAACTTCCCTGCTTGCAGAAAGTGCGCGAGAACACGCAGAGGGACGACACTACTGTAGACTTGTACAACAGCATTGCCTTGCTGAACTGAAATGTGCGTCCGTTACACAGAACAAGAAAGGTGACAAATACCCCAGAATGTACAGGCACACGTCTGATGAAGACTGATCGGCAGAATGCTCACCTCGGCCCATCCGCTCAAGGTAGCGATAGCGGTCTCTCTCTCACGGGCATCGGTGAACACATGCTTGCCGGTCCGCAATTCTCTCTTGCACACCGCAATAGGACACGAACTTGAGTTCTTCTTCGTAGACAGCGCAACAACTGCTGCTTGGGCATTTCCTACATAGCAGCAGCGGCGACCCGAGCTCATTGCACCAAGCGATTTGCAACTTAACGCCATCGTTGTTCACGGCCCTGTCGTGGTCGTGGATGTCGTGTTGTTGTCTGGACTGTCAACCGCTGGCGGCGACGCGGTTGGGGTATGTATGTGTACAGCCCAAGAAGCATCTCGCGGCGCCCCTAAACGAGAAGAATGGCGAACAAAGACTATGGTTATAATATGCATATGTCATAGTCTTTGATATGGGGACATCTTGTGATCGTGGGTGGCCCAGAAAGCTCGTAGTGTGGTGGCGAAGAAACGATCAATCGTACATTAAGTTGCCGGAGAAGAGCAATGACGAGCAGGGAGCACGTACGCCTCCACTGGTGTCCGCCGGGCACACAACGAAGTGTACAATGTAGCGTATGCAAAGTGGTGCCGCTGACACGCGAAACGCAATTGACGCAGGCTTGCATCCCTTCCCACTCGACGCGACTAGCCTGCCGTAGACTATCGACCGCCACTACAACAGTGGTCAGCAGGAGCTACGATTCGTCGAAGCATTCTGGGGGATGGCGCACACCTGAAAGGTCATCACCTTTGGCTGTCGAACCCATACTCGTTTGAATGTCATTAGGCGACCCTCGACAATGAACGAACGTCCGTGCATTTCCTGTCAGAAAATCTTCTGCGGCCATCTCATGACGCCAGAAACAGCACCATGTTTGTGTTTGACTCTTTCTCGCTCTCTCTCCGTTCAGTGGACATTTCCACGGACATGTCCAACCCATCTCAACAGCTTCGCCACAATTGTGACAAGCAGTGGCGGGACAGTAGGCCTTGTCTCAACGTTCTACGTTCGACGTTCCTTCCACACACAGCCTGCGCAGGTGAGCATATTGCTCAATATCCCATGCCCTCATTCGCTCAAACTATTATTGACCATCACCTTTATCCCTCTTTGCTACAGGGTTCAATCGGGGGTCAACCACCCACGACATGTCCAAACTACATGGAAGTCACTCTTCCACCTCCTCGCTTCTCGCGGGCTGTGTGACCTGCGTCCACTCACTCCCCCTACAGGTCGTAAATCTCGGTGTACTTCGACTTCAAGTGCTCCACGAGCGCCGAGGGCCGCATGATATCCCCGGTGACCTCGGTCAATAGCTCGTCCGGGCTAGCAAACAGGGACCCTCTTGCGTGCACCTGAGGACGCCATTCGATCGTGGCGGGCCATTCATTACGGTGTTCCGTTCATTTCTTGTTTTGCTGACTGGCTGCAGTGGCGGCAACGGCTGCTTGTGGTCGATAGAAAGTGCCGCGCGCCATGTATTCAACCGGTCTCTCCACCAAAATCGAGTGAACATCCTGCAATACTACGCGGAAGAAACGAAAAACCTAAGCCCGCGACAAATATCAACACATGACATTGCAGCATTTCGAACTATGGACAAAGTAAACAGTGCTTCAGGCCCTCCCCACTCAAAACCTATAATTCTGACGTAGTTATTAACACGAGCATTGCCCTCCCACCTCTCGGTTGAGCCAGGTTTTGAGCGGCTCGAAGTTCCCGTCCTCAAGGCTGCTGTCTAGGTCAGGGAGCGCCAACTTCGCGGCCTCCAAGAACTGGCAAGCCATCACCGCACCCAGGGTATAGCTCGGGAAGTACCCGAACGCTCCGACGGACCTGCGCATATTCGTACCGGAAACGCTCAATAACAAGAAATATCATGTCTTCGGCGGAAAAGGCAAAAAGGTGGAAGGCGAACTTGCGTGAGCAGCGACTTGAACAACTGCTGTGAAGTCCTACAGGAGCAAAGAGCGGTGTGGCCGACGGGGAAACTCGATGGTACCAACGGCGGAACAATGGACAGCTCAACACCCACATCAGCGGCAACCACGACAAATAGCAGCAATGACTTCACGGCGGCATCTACGTCTGAGAGATGTCTTCTGCCGTCACGTACATCTACCCAGCCACTGTTGTCAAGATCCGACGGTTCAACGGCGCCAAAAACAACAACAGCATACTACTTCAGCGCGAGTTTTTCACAACGACGCACACGGTTGCAAGAGAGCATCAGTGGCCGCCTTGCAAGCAGCCTTCAACAACACATGGTGGCAAGAGAGTACCAGATGTCTTGCAAGCAGTCGTTAACGGCGCATGGCCGCAAGAGAGTACCAGTGAATGTCCTGCAGCCATCCTTCAACGACACATAGCGGCAAGAGAGTACCAGGGGATGTCTGGCAAGCAAGTTTCAACGACACACAGTGGCAAGATAGCACCAGTGGATCTCTTGGAAGCAGCCTTTAACAACACAAAGCGGCAAGAGAGTACCAGTGGATGCCTCGCAAGCAAGCTTTAACAACACAACAGTAGAGTACCAGTGGATGTCTTGCAAGCAGCCTTCCGCATCCCCGGGCACGTCCACCCCGAGCAGTTCCTTCATCTTCGAGACCCACACCGAAGGCACGTCTTTCACGGCGATGCTCCCGTCCATCAGGCCCTGCTCAATCTCGAACCTTTGTCATCGGAGGGGCAATGGATCATTGCTTGGTGTAGTTTCAGAAATGTTCTTGAGATTTGTCCAGAATACGCATACGAGGTACGTCAGAGAAAAACAGGAGCCCAAATGCCTTGGCAACGCCGATCGCGATCTCGTATCTCGGCGCCAAGCATGCCAAGCGGAGGCCATGATTCGGTGTTGCTGTGAGGCATCCATAAACTTGAATTTTTGAAGGTACACGACATTACGCCGCATCCTACCCAGTTTCCCTACTCGATTCAAGACTTGTTGCCACATCTTCGCACGCCAAGACGCGGCGGCCACATCCCAGCAGCTGGACACGCAATCGAGTGGGGATGAAGGGGGATTTACCACGCTACGGAATAGCGGCACCGTGAGGCAGAGAGCTGGTCGCCAAACTGAAGCGAAATACCGTTCTGTAGAGCACCATTCAGGTCAGGTCAGGTCAGGTCAGGGGTAAGAGCGCGAAGTGAAAGTGAAGGCGCATAAATAGGTCAAACTCTGTCGCTATTGCGCCTGCCGACACCCACTGACAACAAAACCGACCCGTGGTCAAACAAAAGCGAGATCTTGTGGTGCTTCAGAGACCAGTACATGGGAGAGGACAATCGATTCCAGGCCTGGGAGGGTGAAAGGCGCCTCCGAACAACAAGGTCATTCGAAGTCGGGTTTTACCGGCTAGAGACGAAATGGAATATTGTGTCCCGTGAAACCAAGTCCCCCACCGGGTAGGTGCCCCTCGAAAGAAAGGGCGACAGGACAAGGGAGAACATCGCTTGCTTGCAAGTGAAGACTTAGACTTCTCATTCAAGTGAGAATCGGTATACAAATATTCATTTCATTTGCTTACGAGTGAAAAATTTCATGCTCAGAATCAGCGGGGGATTCAAATAAAGTAACCCAGACGTCGTCGGGCCATCCCCTGTCGGGGGTACTTATGGCAAGCAAGCCTATTCAAGCTACGAATGAAATACCACACTTTTAACAGCCCCAACAAACCTGAGGATAATGTGCAACGGGTAGGTGACCTCGTCGGCATCGACCCGGATGAGCGAAGGGGCGACGCGGTTTAGCCCACGGTAGAACGCCTCGTCGCTGACCCCCTTCGTGTGAGGGAAGCGGGCACGAACCAGGGGTGCAGCGAACTTCCAGAAAGGGCGGGACTGGAAGACCATCCTCTCCCACAGCAGAGACTGAAAGAAGGACAGGGTTGTAGCAGCATAGCACGATGAAATGGCCAGAAGTACAAAACCGAGCGGCGGAAGGAAAAGAAAAGCGGTACACAGGAGGGAGTTTTTGGTTGGCTTACGGGTGTGGTAGTATAAAGTATTAATGCGGGATATGGTACAAGGTTGAGACACTGCGAGCCCTGCAGCCACTGGAGTCCAAGAGAGGGGAATGCCACCACCACCACCACCACCACCACCAATAACAACAACACCAACAACCCATGTTGGCTGGTCCACCTGGCTCTCGTGGACTCCCATGCTGAGGGCCCTCGACACCGGCAGGTCTTCCATGTCCCCCCCAGGCCTCCCCTGCTCGTAGAGCGCGTGTCCCACCTCGTGGACGGTTCCGGCCACGCCCTCCATCCAGTTGTTGCTGTACCTGAAACACACAAAAAAAAAAAACGAACGGGTTACGAGACAGACACGGGACGCGTTGTCTGCACGCTGAACCCATCCGAACTCTTGCTTAGTGCCTTCAAAGTACCACCGGTGTACCGGTTCGGCTGGTGTTGACGGGGCGAAACGGGAAAGTGAGTCGTCGGCGACGCTACGGACCGCCACCTATTCCGTCAAAAGAAACACGTTTCTTCACTTCCTTTGCTGAAACGAAGGAACTCTTCTTGAGTGCCAAACGTGCGGCCAGTGGTATACCAGCAGCACGGCAGACCACACATGACAACACAACCTCGCCGCATTTTCACCTGGTGGTTATCCTCACGTCGGAAGGGCCCGGTCCCCCGGTGAAGGGGTGCACCGATACGTCCAAGCGGCCTTTGCTCATGTCGAAACCCAACTTCTCGGCCATGTCACGGCAGAGAGCGGCCTGGGTGCCAGAGAGAACCAGGCACGAGACACGAACCGACAGGCAACAATCAACCTCGAAGCCCGAAAGCCGCGACTGGGAGGCCATAGGCCGCGCGACGTGTGCTCAAAACTAGGGCGCTGAAGCCCGCCGCTTCGAGGGGATCGGATTGGTTTCCGCGATGGGATGGGAAATTCTCGACGGTACTGCCGTGGAAATCAAACATAACCCATGCCATAAACAAAACATCCCCCATACTGGTAGAACTCATTGTAGCCACGGAGAATCCCGACTTCATGGCGGTGCGCGTGCAATGCTAATAGTGACACCTGACAAGAGGGCAGCGTTGTCCTCACCCCGATGATAAAAGGTTATTCATGAAAATGAAAAAAAAAATGCGCGAAACGGTTCGCCGACACCATCTGCGCGTGTTGTACGGGTATCATCGAAGATCAAATCAAGATTGAACCTATCTAGCAGCATCATGTGGAATGATCATGTGGAATGAAGACTACGTTTATCCGTCGGCACGGTACGCACATGCACGTGCTTTGTGTAGGAGCACACACGTGAAAGTTGGTATATGCACCTGCTCGTCCTTGCCCCATTGCTCTCCCGAGTGCAGAGGAGTGGGGTGTCTCTCCGCGGCGGCTCCCGACTTGTCCTCTTTTGCTACCTGCGAAACAGGGACGAAGACAAGCCATCAGAGGGAAATACCTCCACCACCAAACCGGCAGGAGGTAACCGAAGAAGAGCACACCAAGCAATACTCTACCCAAAGCAAAGAACCCCCCTCCCCCTCCCCAATGGGACCATGAAGGGAAACCGACACCGACAGCAATAGGACTTGGACTTCGATTGCGACTTAGAAAATACATGGGGCATGCCCAGAAAGCGCCCATCTGCCAAGAAATTACGAAGAAAACAGTACAAACGAAAACTGTCGTGCATTCTGACGCTCTGTGTGCAATGTCTACCTTTTCTTGGATGGCTCTGAGCAGGGGAACCAGGCCGGCCTTGAGCTCGCCAAACACCTCCCGCAGCCTCTCCGTGGACATTCCTCTCTCGAACTGGTCCAGGCAGCCCTCGTAGGCCCCGCCGAGCTCCGACCTCGTCGCCTCCGCCACGTCCCGCTTCACGCTCACCATCTTCCCAAGTTTCGCGTTTTTGCCCGTAGTTGTTTTTGTGTTGTTATTTTTTCGGAGAGAAGAACAGGCCGCAAAAAATGCACGCGGAACGAGAGTGAGAATAGGGAGATGAGCAACCGAAAAACGTGGCAAAATATCAGGTCCATTCTTGATGAAGGAGATAAGGACACGTGGCAGACACGCTGCGGGGGCAACGCGGATGAGCGATGGATCAGGGCGGGGGGAAGAAGGAGAGAGGCTGCAGCGACGGCGAGATAGACACGGGACTAGTACTCCGCTTTTAGGGTAACGTGCAGAGCGATACCACGGGGAAAAGTACCGCCACCGTTTCTATATAGCGAAGGTGATCAAGCGAACAATTTCTTCTCTCTGCTTCCTGTGAACCACCGTGCAACCGATAGGCGCGACACGCTGAGAAACGTGGAAATATTCTTGATCCAAAATTATTTTCGCGTCGACCTGTCCGCGAATCCCACGACAACCTGCCAAAACAAGCATCAGGGCTATATCCCAATTTTATTCAGACTTTTACTTTTTGGTATCTCCAGTGAAACACAGGACGTGCACGCGGCCCCCACCAACCCTGCCACGCGGATCATCAGTACAGGATGCGTACAGTACGTGCTTGGTGCAACCACTGCACGGAGGCAAAAAAAATGGTCCAGAAGAGGTCGGTCAGCAACGAAAACCAGCAACAGCAACAACAGCACAATGCCACAGCATACGTACGTGTTTGGCGCGACCGCTACATAGTTGTGGCAAAAAAAGCACCGGTTCGGGAGAGGACGGTCAGCAACAAATCAACGACACCACCGAACAAGGAACGAGGCAAAAAACACTGGTCCGAAAGAGGATGGTCAACAACAGCAAACCGAACAAAGTCGTGCTCGCTCACACCTCCTCCATGGAGGGCGCGAACGCCTCCCAATCCCCATCCTTCCGGGCGGCCACCCAGGCCGCGTAGGCCCTGGCCTCAACGTCCGCCTCTCTACCGGCCAGCTCCGCCGACTTGCGCGTCTCGTGGTTGTAGTCGCGGACCGCGTCGCGCACCACCGCCGCCTCGTGGACGGAAAGCTCGCTCGCCGCCTCTCCCTTCGGTTATCGGCGCCGGGGGAGGGGGTGGGAGCGGTAACGTGTGCCGGGCTTTACGATGGGCATCTCGCAAGGACGCTAGAAGGAGAATAATGGCGCGGGTTGGTCTTGACTCCACTGCATTCCAAACTTCCGGCGTGCTAGTGCATTCCCCGAAAATCACGAGCGCTTGAAACAGGATAACCAACAAATATGTCTATAGGGGCGGCTCTCGCTCCTAGCAACGCCGCCAAGCCACGCCAACCTTCGCGCCGACTCCCACCCGCGTCGTCCTTCCGCGGGCACCCCCTCACCCACCTACCGCACGCACCTCCTGCTCTTCCTGGAGCTGGCGGAGGAGGTCTCCCAGACCGGCGTCCACTTTCTTCTCGTGGATGACCGCCGCTAAGGCGGTCTTCTGGTTGGCCCTAGACGCCGCGCCTCCAGCTGGCATCATCACCTGACACGGGACAACACGTTTTACGTTTCGCTGTTGCTGTTGCTGGCATCATCTCCTGACACGGTCTAACACATTTAACGTTGCGCTGTTGTTGGTGCTGTTGCTGGTGTCATCGCCTGACACGACTTTACGTTCCACTGTTGTCGATTATGCTGTTGGTGCTGTTGCTTTGCTGGTGGTGTTGCTAGCGTTGCCGTGGTGCATGGTGCCAATGGTGCACGCGTTGTGGCTGTGATCTTGGCATGGATCACTAGCTGCCTGAGGACCGTTATCAAGACTCACCTTCAAGCAGTCGTGTCTAGGTAAGAAGACGTCAACGGAACAGAATTTGGGGTGACGGAAGGTGGAACACCATCACAAGAGTCTACTAGTACAAAATAGAAAGGGCCGCTGCATTTAACAATTATCAGTCTCCCTTTTTAGCCCATGGCGCCTACACACCACACCATATGGCTCCGTGGAACTGCATGGCCGCGCTAAAGAAGCTCGGTGGAGTAGTCGCCGGATCTACTGCTTGTACCCCCCATCGGTGGATAGTGGGCCGGGCGTGACGCGGGCTCCAACATTGACGAAACGGAATACCTGCTCGTCCCACGAGAGCAGTCCCTGGATGCCGGCGAGCCGCTCTACCTCCTTCAGCTTCTTGCACAGCTGGCCATAGAGCTCCCGCTGCCCCTCTATCACCACTGCGGCGGCTGCAGTTGCCGAGCACTTGGTGGCGACACCTCGCCTGCTGCTGTCGCTGCCAGGCGCCCTGGGTTTTGTGTTCAGGCGTGGCACTTGTGTTGAGTGGTGACGACGGCAAAGCTGGGGGTGGGGTGGACCTTGTTGAGGTGTATACTGAACAGTTTTGAACCAACGGTAACAAAAAAAAAGTACGTATGTGAACATGCAGTGCCACGCACATCTCTTGCAGCAACGTGGAGTAGTAAAACGCCGTCCCGTCAATTGTCGATGTGGTTCGAAAAAGAGGACAGATTTTCGAGGAGTTCGAAGCCACTCTAGAACTCACCGACAGAGCTCCATCGTACACCGCAGTGATCCTCCGCTGTTGCTGTGCGTAAGGCAACCGAAAGACCCCAATATGGTCGCCTGCCGCTGCTGTACCTTCCTTCTATTGACACCACGTGCACAGCAGCACTATTGATATGCATAGCTGTAGACAATATCTGCTCTTCTAGTACGTGCGGCACCGAAACGAACCTTGGACATGCTATGCACACCTGTCAGCAGCTATGCACACCAGGTCGCGACTGCGTTTTTACCCACCTAGATTCGCCAGCAGCGATGGCCAACGCGGACGTGCGCGCGGGCCGAGAGGCAGCGCTGGCAACCGCACTTCCGCCTGCTCGGAAAGACATAGCTGTCCACGACTGCCCAGCCACCAAGCCGAGAACCACAGCAGCAGAAGTGGAACTTCCCACGTATCTCATGACCGAGGGCACGCCGTTAATATCGGTTTGGAGCTCCGCAGCAGAATCGCCAACACTTGGCCTGCCCCTCTGCCCCTGGGTCAGTGCGGCGAAATTGCATGGTGCGGCTGAAATTTGATTGGACAACAGGATTGGTTCTGCTTCGATGTGTAACCGATGGAGTTCAAGCAACTGTTCGCCCGTGTCGTTCAACTGTCCGCGCGCGCATCGCGTAAGAGGAACAGAGAGAGAGAGAGAGAGAGAGAGAGAGAGAGAGAGAGAGAGAGAGAGAGACAGAGAGAGAAAGCTTTAAGAAAAGTCGATTGCCAAGCGCCGAACCTCCTGCATCTCGACGCATCTCCTCGACACAAACCTGTCCATCGCAAGGCTGGGATCAAACAAACACATCACAAATCGTAAGCTGACGTTCGACAGAGCAAGGCTCGGCGATCATGCCTGCCACTGGACAGCAAAGCGAGGATAGTGCGGTCAGACATAAGGTGCGGCGCGGTTAATGAAAAAAATCTTTACAGTCAGCGCGAAAGTTCTCAGCCACTTTATTTATCACAGATGTGTGGCCCAAGCGAAGGCACATGGTGTACATGTAGAACACTCTAAACGAGCCGACCAGAAGAGGACGTTTATTCCGTAATACTCCTACAGTTATATGTCTAGGTTCAGTGTAGAGTTCTCCGGTTGTGTCGCTATATGTCATGTTCGTTGTGGATACGAAATGTGTGTCATCCATCCGGAAGGGCTGCAGGGGACAAATAGCAGCACGTACAGTAGTCTATGCCCCGACAAAATAAACACATGCACCAAAGTCTATAGATAGTCTAATGGAGACGAACTGGAGAAGCCTAGACTATGCGTTGGCGTGACCCCCCCACAAAAGATGCAAGAGAGTACAAGTAGAACGTGATTCTCAACCCATGACTGTAACCATGCGCCTCCGAAATTCGCATCACCCGTAGGTGAATCCCAAGGATATTTCGATCGAAGCGGATTTGGACGAGCTGTCCGCCGTGGTCACATATGTCGTGGAGACGACCTACCTCGACGCGTTCGGAGTGGCGGTCGATTCAGAAAAGGTCAAGCACACTTTTAATGGGGATAGTATGCATTCGAGACGCTGAAGGAATTCAGAAGTAGAAGATGCGTCGAGCGTGGTACGCATTATTGCCTCGTAGCCACCCGCATCGCCGAAGAACAAATGGTCATCCTCCACACAGAAACGGAACATGAGTCCGGCAGAGGACTCGCTCACCTACCCACTGCCTACTCAGTCTGCACCATCAACTTCTACTATATTCTCGTGCAGTGTTTTTTGGAAGTTGAGATTTTCCCTGCCGATTCTCGACCGACCCTTCTGTGTCCATCTACCACGTTTGAGAATCGGCTTTTCCAAAACTTTGAGTTTTCTCTGACGCCAACGTCATCAAATGCTCCTCTTTGCTCGAACCACCACGTCGCGCAGAAGCGAGAGCGGAAGCGCATTAAGCTCCGCAAGAACCTCAAGCCATCAACGGATGTGTCCAAGCTGGCCGGAGATGTGATGAAGAAGTGCAAATACGTGCACGTCTCCAAGCGCGATGAACTGGAGAGGGTTATACAAGACTTGCAGCACCAAGTACGTACAAAGACCTTGATTAAATAGGAGTAATAAACAAATGGTGGTCAGTAGAGGCAGCGCCACAAAACGTCACAGTCAATTTCTACCTCTGTCTATACCACTTGTGTACTTGCTCCGCTCGTTCTGGTTGAAATCTCGCATTCCATGCTGGAATGTGGTTACTCGCTCTTTGACTTGATCTGAATATTTTTCTGCGACGTGGTTGTGCAGCTTATCCGAGATGACCTGCGGGCTAGCACAGGGGGGGGAGGGGATGGGGGTGACTGGTGGAGAGGTGGCGAGGAAGGGCGAGGGGGCAAGAACGGAGGGGAAGAGGAACAGGAGGAAGCCCAAATGGACAGTCTTGAGGATTACGTCGAGCTACTGTACGAGGGAAAGGACAAGGTGCGCAAGGGGTAGATATCATAAGCAGTGGTTGTGCTCCAGTCTGGCCGCTTTTGAGCTGATATTCCAGAATGGCCGCGCGGGCGTAGCCTAATCGTCAGTACCAGCCGGCAGAATATAGATGGTACGGGCTCAGTTAACGTGGACAACCCGGAGGGTTCCTTTGCGCGGTTTTGCTGTCCGAGAGAATCGCAACGTGCCATTGGCATATGAAGTGATACTCTGTGTAGCGTGTTCAGTTCGTACAAAGACGAACCTGTCCTGAATCCCTGATCGTTTAGCGGGGGCACCCCAGCCGCTCCGAAACACGTTAGTGTCATGCGCTACTCTTCGTGTCTGTTGGAGCACCCGTCTGCTTAATGGCCCTCTCACTTATACAATGCGAGTGCAATGCATCCGAGAAACTCTTTGAGAAATCGACGACACAACTTGGCTAACGTCCATCCCGAATCTTTTGGCAACGCCGTTGTATTATTTCTCTCTCGCGATGGATTCATACCCTGCCATATGCAGGATGACATGACGAAGAAGATCAAGGGAACAGCTCTAATCCTGGACCTGTGTTGCCACGTGGGAAACCTAGAACATCTCATCCAGGTATCCATTGCTCACGTTTGCGTTTCCACGAGATCGATTCTGCTCCGATATCAGGTGCATGTTTCACAGCTTCTTCGTGAGTGCGCGTGTCTGCGTGCTACGCGTCATTCAATAATGGACACCGACCCCGTGCTGGGACAACCGACGACCAGTGTTTTACCCTAACTGACACAACGTCCCTATTGTGAGGGATCGACTCGTGTTTCGCGGCAGATATCTATATTTTTTGGGGAGATGTACGTAAGCACGAAGCGTCCCCTGACCTCGGTCCGTCCAAACACGGAACTTTGTCCACCTCCACCTTTTCGGCGTCCGAGCCCATAGGACCACACTCTCATGGGGGCCCTGACGCGAGTCTTGAGCGAGGAGTACAAAAAAAGCGTCGAGCTCTGCTACAACATCTTACGGGCCTTCTTGGTGAGGGAGAACGAAGGGACCAAGTGTGTGGCTGCCACACGCTACTTTGAGATATGTCTCCGCTCATGAGCTGGTTTCTGGGGGAAAACGTCTCTTTGTGGAAACACGCTGATTGTAACTGGCTACACACGTTACACGTCGAGATGTCAGGCGGGTGGCGCGGAGTTTAGGAGGTGTTTCGAGTGTAGCCGACGAATGGAATTTGTTCGTGTATTTTCGTCCAAGTTGTAGTCTTGCGCTAGTCGACACCTTGCGGCACGTACTTGACGTATCAAACGTCTTCCCACAGAATCCACTTCATTATGCTTTGCAGCACTACTCGTCCACGTTTCCGTGGAAAACTTCAGTTGCTTCAAGGATCATGTCTCCGAGAAAAAACGTTTTGTGGCGTTGCGATCGTCTACAGCGCATACCATACATAGCGCGTTACCGCTGAAGTACGTAAATTCCGAGCATGTACGCGATTTGTTTGCCTTCGACGGGGAATCTCTTCATGAGCAGGCGTTCTCCAACTTCATGGAGATGCACCCCATACTATCCACGTACCGCGTGGGCAACATCACTCTCAAGATAGTCGAGCTGGAGGTGCAAAGGGCGCAGCACAGGTGACAGGAATACGTTGCGCTCTTGCGCTTGTTGTTCGCCACGGTACACACTGTCTACGGCAATAGGGAAGACGAAAGCCGGGCAAATGGGAACAAATTACGACTGGGGGTGTTTCTAGCGCGAGGTGCACGACGGAGTGGATCTGTTGTGCTCCACAGCGCCGAGCAAAGGGATCAGCATCACAGACCGTGATCAACGAAGCGTTTAAGCAGTAGTAAATAGTGCGGACGGTTCCAAGGTGCCAAACGCATGGCAGGCAGTTCTCACTACCTTTGTTCTTCCCTTTTACGACAAACAAGATAAGCTGAACAACAGGCCAATCTAGCCAGACACGCAACCTACGTGCTCGCTGACGCACGCAGGCAAGAGGAGAAGCGCAAACGCTCAGCCGAGGTGGAGAAAGCCCTGAGAGAAGCTAGGGGAAACGATGCGCAGACGGCGACCGTGCGTCGTCGGGCGGAACGAGAAGAAGCCAAGCAAAAGGTGCCACTGCCGTTGGGTTTCCTAGAGATGTTCCGCCTGGGGGGCGTATGATGACCGCCACACACACCATGCTTGGGTAATGGGACTACGGTAGGTTTCGAGTTCGACCATCGACGTGTTGGACAGCTTTAGCGCATTTTTTTCCGGGCCAACCTCTCGCAGCAGATATTTTCGTGTTCCCTCCGTGTGTCGATACACCGGGTGCGGTGGGATACCCATGTGCCCTTGCACGTGACGCCGAGAAGTTGTTCTGGGTAACCGCGCGGTGTTGTCAGAAGCGTCGATTCACGTGCCCCGGGTCACCAACCGAGGTTCATTGAAGGGTCCAACTACTGTCCTGTTGCACGTCATGCTCACACAATGAAACTGGCTTGTTGACAGACGCTAAGCCCATCGCACAGGTGCCAACCACTGCCATCGCAGGGCGGGGCCCGCTGTCCTTTGTGAAGTCTTTGTCCAATCACGAACTTCCTTTCCCCAAGGCACCAGAACCCTAATCACAGGTTTCGCGGTACGATTTCCCCACCACGGTCCGTCCCCCCTGACTGCGGACCTTCAACGATAGACAAACGCTTTGCTTGCCTACCCGCTCCGGGTGTAGGACTGTTGAAACGACTGACCGTGCTGAACAGGGACGCACAGATAAGGATATACACCGGGGGCCGGGTGGGTTACAGCGCTGATCACGAGCGACAATAAATCGATGGCCTCTGTGCCGTTGTAGAGGAGGGAGATAACAATACACGAGCGGTAATCAATCGATCATCGCCTACCGTTTTGCCGACGTTACATTCTCGCGCGCTCGAATGCCACGTGCGCGCGACAGGTCCAGACGAAACGGCAGGACAAGTTGCTCTTCGTCGGGCTGCACATCCTCATCAACCTCGCGGAGGAAGTGTCTACCGAGCGAAAAATGGTGACTATGGCCGAACCCTCTTCCTGCGGTAGTGAGTTTGTTCTGATCGCAGCAATCGACCCCCTCCGCAGAACAGGTTGGTTGTTGATGGCGACGTCGACATCGACGGTGCCCGTTGTGCGTCGTCGGCATTTACGGGGCTACTGGTGCTGTCGCGGTTTTGCTATAATTGTTGTTGGTGCTGACAATGGAGCGGTTATTTGCTCTGTCGTCAGGTACGGAAAGGTCTGGTGGAGCTGCTGCGGTCCCTGTTGGAGCGAGCGAGCGTCAACCTCCTCTACCTCACGGCCACCTTCCTTAAGAAGCTCTCGGTGAGTGGGGGTGACGTTTGTCGACCATCTCGACAGGTTTCCGCGGTGTACACGCCAGGATCTGTCGCATATACAGGCACTTTCGCCTGAAGGCGTCGCCTTCTTGTCGCTGGTTTGAGCCTGTTCACTTTCAAGCGACGAAGACCTCTGTTCTTCCTGGTGTACGCCTTAGGACGCGCTCTGTAGGTCCGTGCAGTCTCCGCAATCAATTTTGGCTTGGTTTCGCTTTCCACGGTCTCATCTGCTGGTCCTCAACAAAGACCATGAAGGGAGCTAGCTCCCGTGATAGTTGTTTTCCTGTCGGCACCACCGTCCGATGGCATATGTTCCTCAACCCTTGGGGGGGGGGGGCTCGCAGAATAGACACGTTAGTTGCCAAACACTAGCCGATATGTTTTACGTCGTCTCTGACGTACATTCGGACCAGGTTTTGGAGGAAAACAAGGACCGCGCGAAGGAATGCGGGGTGGCGGGGTGCCTGGTTCGCTTCGTACCGTGCTCCTGCGACCCTCTCATCGTGATGACGCTGAGGCTGCTGTACAACCTCAGCTTCGACCCTGACATAAGGTGCTATCTATCCTGTGCCGTCCCCGGCTGCGTGCGGTGTAGCGTCGAAGGTGTCGATGTGAGGAGCACGGGCGCCCAAGCGCTCGCGCTCGTCCAGAAGAGAACCCACCGAATCCATCCGCAATGTGTAACGCCCGCACCGAAGAAACGTTTCGAAAGATCGGACACGCGAAGGCAAGCAACACCGAAGGACCTTTGCTGATCCTTGAGTGCGGAAACACCCATATATGCATGACTCGTTATACTTCCGTGGGCCCCCCCACGTCCTACTCTCGCTCAGCAGACGGGAAAGGGCTCCGATTAGGGGCCGCCCTCGAACCGTGGAAGTCAGCCGGAAAAGGGAGGCACACAGATGAAAATGCGGTGTAGAGAAGCACCACGGTAGAAACACGCTAACCCTTGCGTGTGCGTTGTTGGTTTTCCCTCCCGTTTCCAGGGCCCAGATGGTGAAAGCGGGACTTATCCCGAAACTCGTGGAGCTCCTGAAGCGACCGCCTTACCGAGCGAGGGGCCTACGGCTCCTCTACCACATGTCCATCGATGACCGATGCAAGACCATGTTCGCGTACACGGACGTGAGTCACGAAGCTCGCGACTACTGCTTCGGGCACCACCTTGGGTGTTGTTTAGGCTGGCGCCCAGAATCAACGGGACCAAGATGAAACAACATGCACCTTTTTGCAGCAAACCAAGTCGGTGACCGTTACGTTGCCGCTGTTGATCAGAGATCGCTCGTCTAGGGTGCTGGTGCCCTGCTGTTCTGCGGTGCGCCTACCTTGAATACACGAAAAAACGAAGGGTCACTCAATATCCGTATGAGCGTCGACCGTTGCTCCAACCCATTCCGGATTCTGAAACGATGTCGGCCATGAGCGAGTAGATGCAAGTGGGAGCTAGCACCCAAGATGTGAATAAATCAACGCGCTTCGAACTCGCTTTTGACCCAAAGACGCTGGGATGGAGATCACCACGAGCGCAACCACATCAACGAATCCCTGTCAACTTCGGCTCATTTAGGAACATAAAATTAATCCACACAACGGTACGCCGCTGCTGCACGCTCCACCCTGTCCCCCAACCCCGTACCGATCCCCCGGCGTTTGGGTATGTCGTTTTCGTGGATGGCGGAAAAACTGCAAAAGGCCATGCCGATCGTGATGCAGCTGGTGCTGAACTTCCCGCAGAAGATGCTGGCCAAGGAGCTCGCTGCGCTGGCGGTGAACCTCAGCCTCAACCCCAGGAATGCACAGATGATGGCGTCGCAGAGGGGGCTGCCCCACCTGGTGGATAGGGTCACGGAGACGAAGGACCCGCTCCTCATGAAGGTACGGCGGTAGTGTAGGCCGAACACACGGCCGACAGAGAGACAGACAGGCAGACAGACGAAAGAAGAATGTTGGACTACAGTAGTACTCATCTCCGAAGGATGGGTGAAGGACTTGGTAGGGACGAAAGGGGACTCCCATGCTGCTGTAGCAGTTGCTGATTGGTGAAACTGATGTTTGGGGCTGGCTACGTATTTACGTAGCGGATAATATGGGGTAGGTGTAAGAACAGAAACTCTTGTAAAATTTCATGACAAGCTTCGCGTTTGGGATATTCACTGGCTGCATCCAAAACAAAGTTTACATCTATGTAGCGTTCATCGAGAAGCATGGACCAAAAATCGTACGCGATCCTCGAGAGCTCTGGTGGGTGTTTGCTCCCTTCGACACAAGGCGCAGACGAAATGCATGTGGCTAGGGTAGAGGGAGATGGAGGGAGTAGACAATAGAAAACGATGGGACACCCCGACCAACATGGGATGGTGCACACTGTGTTTACGTCATTTGCTTTGCACGATTCGTGTTTGTAGTTCACGTGCAGACTCCCATACAGCACTTCCGAAAACAGTTTTGACGCCACGTGGGCCACACAAACTTCTTCCTAAGTTTAATATCAACGCGTCTAGCTTTACTTGCCTCTCGCAGGTGGTTCGCAACATCTCCATGTGGACGTTCCGGTCCCAGGAGGCGATGGATAGCCCCGAGAAGGAGTACCGGGAGCGGACGCTGTGGGACCCCCTTGTAGAACCACTCCTCGACCTCGCCACGGAGACGGAAAGCCACGAGCTGCTTGTTGAGGTGACGGAAGAAAACACGAGGGTTGGGCAAGTAGCTGAGATCCGGTCCGGCGCGACCACCTGAACCGAGCCTTCTCGCCCACTTGGGTAGCTGGGGTGCGATTCCGCGCGACTACCTGAGCTAAGGCTCCTCGCCAATTTCCTCGCAAAAGTCGATGTTGAGACGCTGGGGGAAGGGGATGTTTTCGGTATGCCTCGTAGGCTGTGTTTGTCCCGTGACCACGTCGTTCAGTTTCTAAACACGCTCACCGAAAAATTGCTTCTCACATTGTTTGACGATGTGCACCGAAGTTTATTCCTCGCCACATTATTGACGCTGCGAAAATTCTGGCCGTTGTCTCCCCCGTACTACTATCTATGTGGTTGTGGTGCGCACCCTCGCTCTGCCGCGAATCAAAATGCCGCGAATCAAAATGCCGCGAATCAAAATGCCGCGAATCAAAAGGTGCTAGGCACACTCAACAACCTCACGACGCTGGACCTCCCGAGAGGGATCGGATGGGTGGACGTTCTCTCAAACTACGCGTTGGCGCCTTTCTTGACGAAACTACTCGTCCCGGGCATGGCGCAGAACGACATAATTCTAGAGGTGACAACCCCGACAACAGCGTCCACACGGCACGTTTAATTAAGTCTTGGGGGCTGTCGCGTACGCCCTTCTTCTCTGTGGGAGAGAGAACACATGAGAGTACTGCGATAAATCTGTTGAAATTGATGGAACCTTGTTGTCGAGCATTCCTACGAGGTGGCACGTGCACAATTATACTAGAGGTGCCAAAGTACGGGCGCTATCTGTTCTTGGTCACGATCATTCCGGCTCGGACATGCCGTCCGGGCTAGAGAGACCTTCCGCGAGCCAGACCCGCTGCCTCATGCATAACGGCGAAAGGTTTGTGACCGATGACAGCGTCTCGGAGAACGCACCACTGAAGAAACACGGGTTTCAAGAAGATCTCAATATTCTCCCACACCAAACAATGTGCCCTTCCATCCTCCTCCACGTGGGATGTGGCCTCTCAGGTGGTGATTTTGGCTGGGGTGATGGCGCAAGATCCTCAAGCAGCGGCGCTTTTGGCTGGCTCGAGGCTGATCAGGTATGCAGAGGACAAGACTACCCCAACTCACGAACTGCACGTCCCTTGGAACGTGTCGGGGAGGGTGCGGCTGCGACACGTTTGTTCTAGACTGTAGTCACCTGAAACCCTTGTGAACATTTTCTCCTCGCCTGCTATGTCGTCATCGACTTCAGAAATGTAAGTCTCACGTTAACAACCAGGATCATCGATATGCTCTGCCTACCGAGTTTATTTTCTGGTGTAAATCAACCATTGATGCGCATCCGTACTTTTCGATTCGGCATAACCTAGCCATAGCACCATACCCTGCTAGCCTGTGGTGCCATCTTGCCATCAACAAAGCCATACAACGTGCTATTACACAGCAATTAAGAGCATCTTGATCATGGTTCAGCAACGCCATCTTTGTCAAACAAACAAGCCCGAAGATGTGTAATAATTTCAATAGACACAAGAGTTGCTTGAGCGCGATGTACCGCGACTATCGTGGACGCGTCTGACGGCAATTGCGACAAGGGGGGTACACACGACAAACTCCTGTTCCAAAGCGCTGAAGAGTAATACCAGGCCACACCCTTGCTCTGCGCTATGGCTACTTCGTTCCCCGTCCGTACCTACGCCAGCGCCTTGCATGACCTGTGGTCGGACAAGTCTGGCGACACGGAGATTACCCTGCAGCTCCTGCTCACTCTGTGGTGGCTGCTTCACACAAAGGAATCTAGAGAAGAGGTAGGTTTGCCTCGTAGTTGATAAGGCCGACACGAAACTCAGCAATGGCATAGGGAGTAAATACACTCATGGCCCACAATCCATGCCGAGTTGTCGAAGCGTTAGCGGAAGTTTTGTGGGTTAGGGCAGGGAGGAGAACAACGAATGTCAAATGACACCGACGATTACATGCGCGACGAAAGATGCAAAACATGGCGGGAGGACTGGTTCTGAGAGCTTGCACGCCGGTGTGCATGCATCCGATTTGACGCCACCAGAACGTTGGCAGATCCAATCTCCAGGGCATATCCAACCGGTCTTCGGCACTCTGATTGCCAAGAGGAAAACGAGTAGTTTTGTGTCTAGGAGTCGGTCTGCCCTCGTGCGCGTTGTGCAGGGGATGCTGGCTTCCGACAATAACCCTAAACCCTCCTGCCGACACAACGGACAATAGTCTCTTTCCGCTCAGAAGTGCCATATGAGGTGTCAAGCGACTGGTGACGGATACAGCTGGCGCCGTTTTCTCCAAATGCCGCTCGCTCGGTTCGCTTTTTCTCTACGTTTAGATCTTGTATAGCACCGGGGCGTTGGCCGAGATGCTCGACGCGCTTGACAGCCGACACCCGCCGACAAGAGCAATGGCCACAGCTTGCATGGACATCGTGCTTGAGTTCGACCGGTGAGACTAAGGAAGGAGCAACGTAATTGCTGAGCCGTGGTCATTTACCATCAAGAGAACGTTACCTTTTCTTGGGTAGCTTGGACTTAGGCCCCTCGTGAAGCCATACAACTGAGGTCAACGCGCTGCTACATGGCAATTTTTGCCCTTCGTGCATCCGGCGCCTCCGATATGTGAACTGGCACAACAGTAGCGACGACGGGCGACTCGGGCAGATGGGGGAGCAGGTTAGGAGGAGGAGGTTCGCCGCCCACAACCGGGAGTGGCTGCATGCCGCTTCGCAGGTGCGGACGTATTCGCGGCATGAAGGCATACCCGATGGTTTCCTTAGCAGTTTAGCCTTTTCCCCTTAGAATGCTTGATGCATCGCTGACATGATGGCGTTGTCATTAGTCCTCAGGGTGAGACTGGTGAGACCTCTTCAAGCAGGGTGCTGAGCGCGGAATCGGTCGCTTCCTTTCCGTGTTCGCACCATGAAATGCCACAATCTTTGCATGGACCCTCTGTGCATCCTCGTTCCTAGAAAACCGACATGTTTTCGACCACTTTCTTCACGAGCGATTTTCTCCTCAACGAACATCCCATCCGTGGGATGCTGCTTCGGGATCGCACTTGATCACCTAATACACGCCTTCCCCCACAACCCAACATAGATCGAAGACATGGATGTGGTGTACGGCTCCAGAGCGAGGAACAACGGAGTTCCCCTCAGCGACTCCGAGGATCACGACCACCACCACCACGACCACGACCACGACCCAGAGGAGGTAGGTGCTGTTAGCATGCATTTTTGTGTGGCCAGGCAATGTTCGCATCGTTCTCGGTCTTTTCCCGCATCTCTGTGGACTTGCCCGGGCCGAAATTGCGCGTTCTTCACCAACCTTTCGGCAACAGACGATAAGTTCTCTGCCCCGTATGTCCTCTCTCCACCACCACCCGCACCCTCCCCGGTATCCATTTAAAACAAATGCAACCATCCTTAAACAAAACTGACAGTATTGCTGTACTCCGGAGTGTGTGGTATATCTATCGCTGCCCCCAAACTCCGATACAACACGACCTCGAGCTGGACACGCCCTTCCCCAATGAAGTTCATCACAATTTGTGTTGTTAACATTCCCGCCCTTGCTGTCTGCCCTGACACTACTGTTTCACGTTGCCAGGGTCCAGCTCGGCGAAGATCGAGCGGTAGAGGGGGTTCTAGTGGTGGTAACGACCCCGCGGGCAATGGCGATGATTTGTCTTGGTCTAATGGTTGGGAATCGTGAATACAAGCTGCGCGCTCGACAGTGGCAATACGTCGGCAATACAGCAGAAAACTACGTAGCCAAGGAACTTGAAGGGGGTGATACTGGAATGGTTTCGGCATTTTCCTGGTGCGTACTTTCAGAGGAGGAGCAACGCGTGCCGTAAATCCCCAGAATTCATCCTTGGGGTGATGGCGAAAAAGTACGGCAAGTTGTTGCTGCCTTCGAAGTATTCGGCCGAACGTTCCGGTGGTGTGTCCGGATTTATGCATATACCACAGAGAGAGAGAGAGCGGACATAATCTGCTGTAGCATGCTGAGTTCGTGAAACGTGGAGAGGTTTGTTGTACCTTCTTCGTACCCCACGCTGCCAGCCATGTAGTTGTAGTCTTCGGCTTCCCGTCTCTTTCGATGAAAACGTGCATTCATTCGCGGTGCTACGATGGTGGTTATACGTTTGGAGCGAAGCGCTCTTATGCGCTGACATTCAACAAGCACGGAGACAACGGGTGGATGCTTCAATTTACACGGATACGCGATGCCCTCCACAACAATGCCAAGAAGGAGGACCCCGAGCTTGTACCATGGAAAATACGGCCGGCGGGTGGATGTAGGTATCCAGGTTCCAAACGACACGGAGCTCCCTCGACATACGTTACCGTTCGCACACATTCACTTACGTACGGATTGTACCTAATGTTGCATGCAGCTAGCTACGTATCGTCGTACACTCACACCGATTCTGCTTACGCGTGGTGCACTGGAGTGTTTTGTTGCGACTCTACTTCGCATACACAGCTTACTTTTAGGTCGTCGACCACCGTACATTAAAACCACGGTTGGTTTTAACATCATCCAGTGTCGCACTTGCTGACTTTCTCCGCTCACGTTCTCGGTGCCCGCTTCACGAATATGGCACGACGTGGCTGTGAACTACCCCTGCATCAACCCTACATCACAACAAGCATGAGCGTGTCGGACGCGAGTAGCTAAATGGTGCATGTTTTGCCTCCCCTCCGTTCGAGGAAAAGACCACACTCGTGACAGGAAACCTCGAAGCCTCGAAGAGGGTGCTGGGCGTTACAGTGTATCTCTCCCTGGTTTTGTTTAGATTTAATTACAACGCCCAACGCAAACGCGTCCACAGCTTCCCTGCCTCTGAGGATCGATGGGTGTCATGTTTTATCATTTTTGAAGCTACACAGCACGCCCCAACGGCAGGCACACAAACGTCGAGATGTCGAAACGTAGAAACATCATGTTTCAGCGAAAAGTGACGGTTACAGACTCCCCGAATCTGCGGAGCTCCTATACCCCCCCCCCGTCTCCCGGTTCCACCCACACGTGCCGATTGGCTGCCAGCTTGCTGCAGCAGCACAGGCGCAGCTATAACAGACCTGCTACAACCAGGGTATGGTGCGAGCTTGGCCAAGGAGACCCGACGACGAGTTTCGCCGCTTCTGTACCTACCGCAACGGCCATTCATGTTGGCGGGAGCTTGCATATTGAGGAGACGGCGGGGTACAGGAGGAGTATAGACTAGACTAGAGCAGTAGCAGCATGGCGATGGGAACGCAGACGAAGTTTCTGATCGGGCTAATGCTGCTCGTCAACGCGCTGGTGGTGATCAACATAAGACGAGCTAGCCCGGAGTTGCCTCGAGGTGCGTGCGGTCGACGCTCGGCTGAAGTCTGAGGTACTGCTGCGTGCTTGCTGCAGGACGGGTAGACAACGATGTGTCAGAGACACCACGTGCGGACTTTCTCAGTGCAAGCAGCGTATCGTCTGCTGCACAAGTACAAGGCTGCTGGAAGTCTCGCGCACTCGGCCGGTACCAAGACTAAATCATTTTGGACGTGGAGGGAAGTTTACCGGGCTGCCAACTCTGCCAATGTAGACACAGGCTTGTTCACACTTCTCCCCGATTTGCAGTACAGGCTGTGCATATTCTCTAAGGAACGAAGCCTCCGCTAGGGCAGCAAAGGTACAAGATCTGTCCGTTTTACCTCTCCCAAGATATTGCAGTAGCGGTGGTCCCTGCGTACCGTAAGGTCGCAAGGTGCAGGTCCTCTCCCAAGATATATATTGCAGTAGCAGTGGTCCCTGTATACCATTAACCGCAAGGTGCAGGGTACCTCTCCCAAGATATTGCAGTGCAAGCAGCGGTCCCTCTGTACCATGACGCCGCGTGGTGCAGGGCATCCGGTACTATCCAGAGCACGAGGCAGCGTCAAGTACTCCATTCCGTCTGTGTCACCAGATTTCACGGGCCTCATCATACGGTGCGACCGGCCAGCAGATATGTTCGCGGCCTTTTGCAGAGACCGCCACTGCTTTCTATTTTCCTAAGAGCACACCTGGAAACCTACCCCGTGGGCGTACTGCATGATGTTGTACGCAAGTATCGTCGAGCTACAATTATACTTCTACAATTTGCAGTCATCGCACGAAAGGAGGGCTTGTCTCAGGTTGTCACCGCCCATGTCCATCGTGCACGTCCACAACTCCCGCGCCACGAAAAAATCCATAGCAGCGTGGTGCAACCGCTGTGGTACCCTTCCCACCATGAAAGACTGGATTCTGATCGGCGAGCGGCCCGCTCGCTCGTCGAGATGCAGACTCGTTGCAGCACGTCCAGGACAGGGTGTACGTCCAGGGCGCTCGCGCCAAGGAATCAATCCATTGGGGCATGGCAACAACCCAGCCACCATGAACGGCTTTACCTTTAGCGGCGAGCTACCCATGGTCGTCGCGAACCTAAAGCTCGTCGAGATGCAATCGTTGCTGCGGGAACATGGCTTTTCCCGCAGCGACGGCTGCATCTCTACGAGTTTTGGTTTCGTGGCCGTGAGCCGCTCCCCAATGAAGATACAGCCTTTCATGGTGGCCGAAGTTGTGTCATGCCGTTGTGGGTCGCTTCCTTGACGTGAGCGCCCTGGACGTGCACCATGAGCATGGGGTCGGTGACGAGGGCGTCGGGTCCAGCGTAACGCAAGGCTGCGAGTGAGGGCACAGGGGTGCGAACGATTTCCAAAGCGCAATTTGTCCACAACCACGAGGTTACCACTGTCGAAAGGGGGCGGTTTTGGAAATATCTCATATCAGGAGCTTTCCTGAGAAGTATCAGTTGGCGCTCGCACCCTCCCGGTTGTGGAGAAACTTGCGCTCAGAAAATCGATCGCACCCCTGTGCGCTGACTCGCAACCTTATGGCACGCTGCCAGCGTCGCATCTCTTCTGCCGGGAGCGGGTCTCCCGCCGGTGTTCTAGTAGCCTTCGCTGGAGATTTTCTATTGAGTAGTCTAAGCATGTTGGGTAACGCATGCAATCTCGGGGGCAGTTGGGATAAGGATGGGGGATATAGGTTCTGCGTACCCCCCTCCCTGTTTTATTACTACAGCAACAAAAAAAAATGATCGGGAAGACGGTCCCAGCGTTTCCCGCTCCCTCTCTGCCGGTCCACCCGACGCCGCTGCCTGCTGCTCGCGATCGGGGCCCTCCCACTGGAACACCTCGACCCCCCCCCCCCCCCGGACCAAAAATATCTTCCGTCTTCTCGACTTGCAAGTAGCGAGGAACCTGGCAGTTCTCACCACGTGTAAGCCAACGCCTCGGCAGTGTCGGCGGCGGGCGATTGCCCCCCGCTGTGGCGCAGTGGCGCGGCGCGGCGGACCGTCGGGCTTCAGAGATCGGTGCCCTCAGGGCGAGAGAGGAGGGAGAGGGGGATACGCTACCAGTCTCTTCTTCGTGGAAGTCAAGCGCCGTGAAGCTAGCTAGCTTTCAGAGACAGCGCAGAGGACACTTGCGACCGCCGCGGCTCGCTATCTGAAAAAGAAGTCGCACCTGGCGCAAGCGCTGTCGCTCTCGGCCACTCACGATAGGCCCACCAATGTTTGTCCTTGAGTACTGAACTTCACCACTTTTCTCCGTTTCGCGTATCCGTAGGTGACGCAAGATACCACACGCCCCGGACCGATGTTCAAAGCTCGATTATCCCAAAGCGGAAACAGTGGCGGCATTGGAACAGTCTTGTCGAGAGCTCTCTGAAAACGTATCCTTTCGTCTGTGAATCATCTTCGTCGTGGAGTGATCGAGCTTTGAAAATCGGTCCAGGGGGTGTTTTATCTTGTGCCACGCTCGGTATATGCAGCGAGTCATGATGCACGCATGCGGTAGCTGGTTCCCCTCTTGGAGCCCCTAGCCTCCCCCAAGTGTGTTGCGGTTTGTTGGACAAATCTTGAGCGGCCCCGACAAATCACATAGCCCTTCGCACCATCTTCTATCTCCCCTCCCTGCCGCCCACTGTCAGCGGTTTGGAGACACAATTAATAACAATAATAGCACATCCAGTTGCACACCACTGTCGTGACTCAACCGACCCTCGTCGCTATTGGAGGGAAAAAAATCGCCCACCAGAACGCGAAGGATGATACCACAACGGCAAGCGAAGCCACCTACCGCCGATAACCCCCTTCCCTTCTACCTTGCGCCGGACCCCCTAAACCTACTTATGTTCAAACACTTCTTGCCCAGCCACGGGAGGGGTGTTCCGGGGTCAAACGCAAAGGAGAATCACGCCAGACGCTGGGCGGGGGGACCTCTCGCAGCAGTCGGCGGCAGCGAGCACAGCGACAGCCACGTCGGTGGTAGACGTAGCACGACCACCGAACTCGCAACAGCAGCAGCAGCAGCAGCAGCAGCAGCAGCAGCAGCAGCAGGTTTCGTCCCCGAACACTGATGCCGCCGCCGCTGCCGCCGCCGCCGCTGCCGCCTTGGGATCTCCAGTTGCTGTCGGGGCAGAGGGCATGCAGGATGGCGACAGCCGAGAAAGAATAAGAGAAGAGAACCACCCCGGTGGGTCTGGGGGGGAACCCGCGGATCGAGAAGGCGCATCTTCAGCGGGTGGGAGGGGGGGGTTGAGAGCGGGCTCTGCTCAGCCGGCAGCGGCTGGGGGAATATGGACAGCGAAAGAGGCACCCCCTCCGCCTCCTCCTGGAGGGGAGGGAATTCCGCGGAGCGGGGGAGGTGGCGGGGACCCGGGGGTGCTCGAGGTTGAGGTAGGGAAGGGGGGGGAGGCCCTA